>JASDQU010817746.1:12765-23196 GCA_032191745.1 Picea mariana
TAATGTTTGAAGCCAAGAGTGAGAAGTAAATGGTCAATCGTAGCATACCAAGCTCTGGGAGCTTGTTTCAAACCATAGAGTGACTTTTAGAGTTGAAAAATAAGAGTGGATTATGTCACAAAACCAAGGGTTTGTTCCATGAAAAAATCTTCAAATAAATCGCCATGAAGGAAGGCACTTTTCACATCCATCTAGTGGATTTGTCAGGCAAAATGAGTATCAAGGGAAAGAATCGGTTGAACATAATTCATCTTTGCAAAAGGGGATAGGGTCTCAGTGTATTTGATGCCTTCCTGGTTAGAAAATCCTTTCGCAATCAAGCAATCTTTATGATGCTAAATAGCACCTTCAGAGGCAAAATTTGTCTTATAGACTTGTTGACATTTCACTATGTTCTTCCCTTGAGAGAGAGGAACTAAACCCCAAGTATGATTCTTCAAAAGAGAATTCATTTCCACCTACACAGCTTGCTCCTATTCAGGTTGGCCTTGTGCATCTAAGTAGGAAATAGGATCACAAGTTTCAAGGACACGAGTCATCAAAACAACATTGACTTGTTACTTATGATTGTGAGTTTTTCGACTTGAAGAGATATTACCGACATCGGGACCAACAACTTCAATCATCTTAGCATCCCATCAGGGTAGATAGGAAAACAATGAACTAATATCGGCTATGGAATTTTCAATCAAAGAAGGTGGAGCACTAGTCAAAACAATGGTCGACGACCCTATTGAAAAAGCATCAGAGTTCAACTGCCCGATCCAAGTGTTAAAAAAACGAACAAGTGATCATGTATCATCAATAATGTCAAAGGTATCATCTTGTAATAAATTGGGATAATAATTCAGCAAATTAATTATTGAATACTTCTCATCAAGAAACACATTTCTTCTTATAATAATATGGCATATGACAAGGTCAAATAGTCGATAGACTTTAGACTCTTCAAAGTATCTCATGATGATACAAGCATGAATCTTTGCATATAGTTTCTTCCTGCAATCATCTAGAATATGAGCCCAGGTAACACAACCGAAGACACAGAGGTGACCAACTAAGCATTTATTTCCACACCATCTTTCGACTAGAGTCGCGACAGTGACAACTCTAGTCAGAATGTGGTTCAAGATATAGTTTGCACAATAGACAGCTTCAACCCAAAAATGAATTGGTGAATCTTTGGAATGCAAAAGACAACAAGCCATTTCAACCAATTTATGATTCTTATGTTCTGCAACATCGTTATGTTGAGGGGTATGAGGGACCGACCACTTCCAAGAAATATCATATTAAGTAAGGTATTCCTCAAATGGTCGATTTATATCTCACCGCATTGTCAAATCTCAAGCACTTGATAGGTCGACCACATTGTGTTTCAGCAAAAGCTTGAAATTCCTTGAACTTTTCAAAGACATGATTCTTATTTTTAAATAAATAGACCCAAGTGAATCAAGAGAGATCATAAATAAAGTTTAATACATACTTTTCACCTACGAAGGAAGGTTGATCGATACAACAAAAATCATTGTGTACTAGTTCTAGTAGGTTGTATGCTCATCATGCTTTGTTAGAGTCAAAAGGTACGTGGTGATGCTTTCCCGGCACACATCCTCTATAGAATCTATTAGATGGAAGCACTTTAGGTGAACCTACAAACATGTTTTGTGTGGACATCAACTCCAGACTTCAACAATTGATGTGTCCAAGTCGTTCATTCAAAATTTGACTTCGTTCATCAATTCGAGCAACAAGAGCAGTCAGTCTAGGATCTTGTAGAGAGAGGTCACAAAACTTGTATAAGTTGTCCTTCGAGTTGAGAAAACCTTCGGTGATAGGCGACTTACCATTATTCAAATCCTTAACAAAGAAACGATATGGCCAAAACACTACAATCTTCCATATCTGTGTCAGTTGAGAGACCAACAATAATTTTGTGCTCAAGTTGGGAACATGATAGACGTCGACAATTTTCTCATGTCGACAAGGAACATCACCACAACCAGTAATGTCGAGAGTGAATTCATCAACTACATATATATTTCATTCAACAAATTTATCCAAGGACGTGAAAAAGGAAGCATCCTTGACCATATGATGAGTGCACCTAGAATCGACTACCCATTCATTTTGCGTGGTATGAGAAAGAAATGACTGAGAGGTTCTGACTTGGAAGGTTAAATTATCACCAGGTTAGTGAACATCTAACACATCTCCTGCAAGCTATATGACCCTCTCCTTTAGATTGAGGTCTGTCTTCTAATATTCCTTCTCAACATGTCCAATCTTTCCACAATAAAGACATGTTTTCTTCTTTTGATTCTTTTGGGTTGATGTCAACCCATCAATTTGCATTTTAGTTTTCCAGTCAAGGTATTTTGGTCTGTATATAGAAACTTAAAAGCATCATATTTCTTTGTAATTCATCTTACCCTTTCTCTTGAGAAAGTGAGCTTGGTGCTTACCACCAAGCTTCCCTTCACCAAGCACTCTGTGTTCAGATCATTAATCAGTAAGACAAAGAAAATTTCAAAGGTATATTCAATAATCTTGCTATTTTTTCTAGAACATGGAACATAACAAATCAAATGGTGTTCTCAGATTCACCAGGACCGAATTGATGAGTTGTCCATATTTCTTTTGGAAATTCTTCCCACACTTGCCTAATTTCAACTATAGTTATTTCACGCGTGTCAAGTAGTCTTCAATTATGTCAAAGGAATGAGGATCAGAGAGATCAACTCTTATTCTAACTGCATAAAATGTATTTCATCAACTTTATCAAACAGAGGTTTCATCTTTTTCCAAACTTAATGAGGGTAGTCAATTCCATTGGTATGGAACYAGATCTCATGAGAGATATAGATCATCATGACCCCTACGGACTCATCCTTCTTTTCATGGACAACAAATTTCACATGATTGTCCATCGAGTATGGAATCACAGTCTTGGTATACCACCAAAGTCCCTTACTCTTCAGCAAGGTTTCCAAATTTGGTGCCCATATAGCATAGTTTGATCCATTTAGAACAATTGGATCGATCTTAGAAGTCATATTTGATATCCAAAAAAAATGATTTGATCCATGAGTTACAGTCGACAAATCATCGGCCCAGAGTCAATCTCAAATAGATCTGACTTAGCTAGATTTTCACGCAATGGGAAAGGTATAAACTAGTCACTTTGATACCATGTTGGGCATTGGGTGTAACCCTGAGCAGAACAATAACAGAATCTGCAGAATAAATGAAGAGAAATAAACTTCACAGAGGATCGGTGGTGTCTAGATACATTGTTTCAACATTTAGACATAGCACATTGTGATCATAACATTACAATGCATTATTGAATACATGTTCACCTTGATTCACATGTTGATACTGACCCATTGGGTCCTTTATTTATAGTCTCAATATCTAAGCAACTTCCTGGGAATCGACAAGATCTTGTCCACATATATATGTCAATGGTTGGAGTTAACTCTGTCAAATCCGTGTTGTCTAGTCATATCATCAAACCAAGTTGACCCAACCATCTATTCATCCAAATCATAATTGATTGCTCGGAAGGTTGATCCATCGACTAATTGTCTCCAAATACTAGTCGACTATCTGAATGATAGGCTCATTGACTACTCGACTGACTATTGTTGAATTTCAGTCGCTTGCCCGACCAACTGTCTCTAGCTGTGAGTCAATCGTCCGACCAAGTGTCTAAAGTATAAGTGGGAGGAACCAACAGAACCTGAGGTTCCAATAGGAAAAAAAAATGTGGGATATGTTGAAATATTATAACTGCAAAGAGTACTATATTTATTATTGAGTTATTATTCATCAAATCAATTTCCTTTTGTGGATTAATCATGTTGGGATTTATACTTGACCAAATCCCCTTTTGTAGATTGGTCAAACCCTAATTATATTATGATAATTAAGAAGTCAGCCCCTGGGCCTAATTAAAGTGGTTTTAACCACTAAGAAGAGAAGTTGCCCTTGTCAAATGAAGAGACGCATTTTCGGCGCCTGCCAGCTGGTATAAATAAAGGAGGTTAGTGCCTCATTTGTTCACTCACTCATTTCACTCATCAAGTGCGTAAGTTTGGTAGCTACAGTTGGGAGAAGAAGGAAGAGAGAGGTGCATTTCTCAATGTTGGATATTCTCTCGTGTTTTGGTTTATTGTCTTCGCATTGTATTGGCTATCTATATTAAGGAAGTTTTTGTTGGGTTGTCTCCCCCATGAGGGTTTCCCAAGATAAATGTTGTGTATCGTGTGATTGTGTTTCTCCCAGTGATCCTACCTATGCTATTGTTATCTAGAAAATTGAAAATAAACCTAATAATATCTCAAAACTTAACATGGTATCAAAGCTAAGATGAAGAGAGCACCTTTCACTGGATAAGCAAAAGCGCCATTGTTGTCGTACAAGAAAATTAGGGTTTTTTATTGCAGAGGAAAACGCATCAAGGAATTGTGCCCTAGCCTAGTGAACTCCTTGGCAACCTCAGAGCACTTTTTCAGTGGACAAAACTCCCGGAAAGTGAAACCCTAGTTTTCACTGGTACCAAAAAACCAAGAAACCAGAGCCAGTACCAAAAGTACCAATCCAAATTTCCACAGGCCCAATTTGAAGGGTAAAATTTGGATTTTCTGAAATCTGACTGCACCAGGATACTCACCTCAGCCAAGCGCACCTCTTGGTAATTTCATATTTAAATTCTGAGCACTTTCATTTTTTGGTCATTTTCCCAACTATAAGTCAAGATGTCTACAAATACCAAGTTTGTTGACAAGCTAGAAGGTGTGGATAACTTTCATGCCTAGAAGTATAGGATTTCATTTTTGGTATGTGTTATATTCTTTACATGAGTAGTAGTGTCTGCATTGCAACAGGCGTGTAGGGGGGTTTGAGGGGTTTCTACCTCGGGATATGTGTCACATATTTAGGTGCTTTTTCGGCACATAGTTTTTTGTCAATGGTTTTCTATTTCCGGTTAAGGAATTAGGGTTGTTGACTAATCCAGGTCATTGGGTTAGGGTTTTGGATGTCATTGGATCCTATATGTATACTGTATTGTAAACAATGTATTGTAAACAATGTATTGTGATGAATGAATATATAATATGATGGTTTTCCCGGTTTGGGTTTCGAGGGAAAAAATCTATGTGTAATGTTTGTATTTGCCATTGTATATTTTTTGTTCTTTTACCAAAAATCTGTTTGTAGTGAATATTATACAAGGTTAAAATATACATTTGGTATCAAATCTTTGTTGGCTTCAAGGGGGTGCCTTTGTGGTCAAGGGTTTGGCTCGGGACTGTGATAAGCCTTGTTATAGTGGGATATTTGTGGTATTGATTTTTCAAGTGAAGGGAAATGGCAAGCAATTCGAAGATGGATATCGAGAAGTTTAATGGGAAAATTTTTGAGCTGTGGAAGCTCAAGATGGAAGATATATTGGTGGACATAGATCATTGGATCATAGTAGATCTGGGTACTACACCTACAGGAACTTTAGCAGATGAATGGAAAAAGTTGGATCGGAAGGCAAAGAGCACAATCTCACTGTGTCCTTTGGATTCAGTATTACTGAATGTGTCAGAGGAAGATACAGCCAAGGATTTATGGGAAAAGTTGGGGAAGTTGTATCAGTCCAAGTCCCTAGTAAATAAACTATTCTTGAGAAAGAAGTTGTATAACCTGAGGATGAGAGATGGAGACTCAGTGGCAGAGCATTTGAATGCCTTCAATACTTTGGTAAGTCAGTTAGTATCTGTTGAGATTAAAATTTCAGATGAAGATAAATGTATCATTTTACTGTGTTCTTTACCAGACTTGTGGGAAAGTCTAGTTGCGGCCATAGGAAGCATTACAACTTCCCTGAATTTTGATGAAGTGGTCTCATATTTGTTGTCAAAGGAGATGATATGAAAGAATATGGAAGGACAAAGCACAGTTGCATTATTTGCAAGAGGGCATTCCTGAGAAAGAAATAGATCTAAGTTCTCAAGTGGGAGATCTAAGTCTAAGGGTAGATCTAAATCTCCCAAAAATTTTGTAAAGGTATGTTGGAGATATGGAAAAGAAGGGCACTACAAGAAGCAGTGTAGATCCAAAGTTGAGAAAAAGAAGGGATCTAAAGAATCTCCTTCTACAGAAGAAAAGACCTCCAAGGAAGAAGGAGAGGATGTGTACTTGGATTCTTCAAGCACACATGCAGATCATGAGGAATGGTTGGTTGAATCAGGTGCATCCTTTCATATGACTCCCCATAGGGAGTGGTTCTGTGAATATGAAAGGTATCATGGAGGTAATGTTTTCCTAGGTGATGAATCGACAACCAAAATCATAGGTCGAGGAAAATTCAAGTTGAGGCTCATGTATGGAAGGATTAGAACACTTTCTGGTGTTCTGCACATCCCAGGTTTGGCTAGAAATTTGATTTATGTAAGCAAAATGGATGATGTAGGGGTAAAAACAATATTTGAAAAGGAAACTTACAGGATGGTTCGAGGAGAAATGGTGTTGTTGTAGGGAGTGTGGTTTGGAACTCTGTATAAGTTGCAAGGAAGCACTATTATTGATGGGTGTAATAGTTCCATTGTTCCTGATATTGGAGGTGAAGAAGAAAGAAATCCTACATTCTCTGGAGAAAAGGTTATGGTGTGGCATCAAAGACTAGGGCATATCGGAGAGAAGGATATTCGACTATTACATGGTAAAGGTATAGTTGAAGGTATGTCTAACTGCTCTCTGGAGTTTGATTTATGTGAACATTCTGTATATGGGAAGCAGAATCGGGTAAGATTCCCTTCTGGTGCAACGAGGGAAGAAGGAATTTTACAGCTAGTTCACAGTGATGTTTTTGGACCTATATCAATCCCATCATTGGGAAAATCTGTGTACTATGTCTCATTTATAGATGAATTCTCGAGGAATACTTAGATATATTTCCTTAGGAAGAAATCTAAAGTCTTTGACAAGTCTAAAGAGTTTAAGGCTCTTGTTGAGAATCAAACAGAGAAAATAATTAAGGTGTTGAGGATAGATAATGGCAGAGAGTTCTAGTAACATATGATGGCAGAGATGAACAGGATGTTGATGGAAAAAGCAAGGTGCATGCTCAGTGGTGTCGGGTTAGGGAAATAATTTTGGGCAAAGGCAGTGGGTAATGCATGTTACCTGGTCAACAGATCACCCTCATCAGCATTGGATGACAACAATACACAAGAGGTATGGACTGGTAAGGAACCTTCTCTTGCACATCTCAAGGTATTTGGTTGTGATACATATGTTCATGTTCCAAAGGAAAATAGGAGTAAGATAGATAAGAAGGTTGAAAAGTGTATCTTTATTGGATAGAAATATGGTTTCAAAGCTTATAAGCTTTGGAACCTAGAAACTGAGAAGGTAGTGTATAGTTGAGATGTGGTGTTTAGAAAAATGAAGGATGTTGTTAAACAGGAAGTCCTGCCAAGTAAGAAAGAACTAGAGAAAATAGAGTTTGATTTAAAGGATGATGAATCAGACTCTACAGAAAAATGGGAATCAGAAGAAGAAGATCCTCGTACTCCAGTATTGAGGAGATCGGTTCGAGAAAGAAGGCTATCGAAAAGGTACACTCCATTTGATTTCCATTAAAAAATGTCTTTGTCTATTACTGATGATGATCCTAGAAATATCTGGAAAAGGGCCATAGACGAATAAATGGTAGCTTTGAATAAGAATGAGGCTTGGGATCTAGTGGAGTTGACGACTGGAAGAAATCCCATTGGCAGCAAATGGGTGTTTAAAAGGAAGTTGGATGCAGAAGGAAAAGTGGAGAAATATAAAGCTAGGTTAGTAGAAAAGGGTTATTCCCAAGTTGAGGAAATTGATTTTGGTGAGATTTTTTCTCATGTTGCCAAGTTAACCTCTATAATATTTTTGTTATCTGTTGTTGCTGCATTTGATTTTGAAGTAGAACAGATGGATGTGAAGACAGCATTCCTACATGGGGATCTGGAAGAAAAAATCTATATGAAGCAACCAGAAGGTTACATTGTGAACGGAAAGAAGGAGTTGGTATGCAAGCTGAAAAAGTCTATGTATGGTTTAAGACAATCACCAAGGATGTCGTGTCAAAAATTTGATACGTATATGTTAGGACTTGGCTTCACAATAAGAAAAGAGGATCATTGTGTGTATTTTAAATTAATTGGTGATCATTTGATTTATTTGTTCTTGTATGTGGATGACATGTTGTTGATAGGTAACAACAAGGAGATTATCCAGGATGTGAAAACTCAGGTGTCCTGTAAATTTGACATGAAGGATATCGGTGCTTCAAATTTCATTTTGGGCATGGAAATTAAAAGAGATAGGAAAAAGAGGAAACTCTGGTTAAATCAGAGAAAATATGTCGAGACAATATTACAGAGGTTTAATATGCAGGAATGTAAACCGGTCAAGGTCCCTATTCTTGTTGGTGTAAAGTTATATGTGGATCAGTGTCCCAAGACACATGAAGAGGAGGAGGACATGTCTCATGTTCCATATGCGATTGCAGTTAATAGTTTGATGTATGCAATGGTCTATACTAGACCGAACATTGCACGTGCAATGGGATTTTTGAGCAAGTATATGTCAAAATCAGGGAAGGAGCATTGGACAGCAGTAAAAAGGGTTTTAGGTATTTATGTGGCATTGCTAGATATGGATTGTGCTAACAAGGAAGACTAGGATTAGACAGAGTGGTGGATATACATGGCTTTGTGGATGCAGACTGCGCTAGAGATCTGGATCGTAGGAGATCTACAAGTGGGTCTGTGTTTAACCTGTTTGGAGGAGAAATAAGTTGGATGAGCAAAAGACAGGTTGTAGTGGCACTTTCAACTATAGAAGTTGAATACATGGCAGCCACTCATGCAAGTAACGAAGCATTGTGGTTACAAAGATTGTTTTTAGGTATAGGGTTGGTACAGTAAGCTGTAAGGATAGATTGTGACGGTCAAAGTGCAATTTTTCTGGCGAAGAAGTCGGATTATCATTAAAAGACAAAGCATGTTGATACTCAATATCACTTTGTGAGAGACATGGTTGAAGAAAAGAAAGTATTGCTGATGAAGGTGGACACTCTGAAGAATGTTGCAGATTCATTAACAAAATCCGTGAGCACTAAGAAGTTCTCTTGGTGTAGAGGATCCATGGGCATTGATGCCTTAGATTGTTGACTATGTAACCCTGTAACCCTCTGTATGCAAAGAAAACAACAAGTGGGAGAATTTTGGGTATGTGTTATATTCTTTGCAGCGCCCCCAAAAAAAATGTATGCATCAAGAAACGTGTTACATATTTAGGTGGGTTTTCGGCAAATGGTTTTTCGGCAATGGTTTTCTATTACTAGTTAAGGAATTAGGTTTGTTGACTAATCTGGGTCAATGGGTTAGGGTTTTGGATGTTGTTTGCTCCTATATATATTGTATTGTAAATAATGTGTTATGATGAATGAATATAGAATATGTTGGTTTTCCCGGTTTGAGTTTCCAGGGGAAAAATCTCTGTGTAATATTTGTATTTTCCATTATATATTTTTTGTTCTTTTACTGAAAATTTGTTTGCAGTAAATATTGTACAAGGTTAAAATCTACATTGCACTCATTCTTGAAAAGAATGACCTAGGAAGATTCATTAAGGAAGATGTACCAGAACCTATTGATGTTACAGCTAAAGAAAAACACCAGAAGGACGTGGTTAGGGCCAAAAGAATCATTGCAGACTCCATTTAAGATCAATTGATCCCTCAAGTGGCTTCAATGAAGACTCCAAAAGAATTTTTTGATGTCCTAACCAGAATGTATGAAGGAAGTAACATCAACTGAAAGACGAATCTAAGAACCCAACTCAAAAGTACAAGGATGCAGAAAGGAGAAATAGTTCATGAATATTTCTCTAGAATATCACAATTCAAGGAACAACTAGAACCAATTAGAGATAATATAGATGAATATGAACTCATAATGCAGCTCTTAATGGTCTCACAAGGCCTTGGGATGTGTTCATCCAAACCATTTGTTCTAGAAAAGAGAAACTACACTTTGATTTTCTTTGGGAAGAATGTGTTCAAGAAGAAGCAAGAGTAGTTAACTGAGAAGCAGTACTATCAAGAGATGAAGACCAAGCCCTAGTTGCTCATGCTAAGTGAGGAAAGAATATATCTCACTTCCAGAAGGAGACTCATCAACATAAGGAATATCACTCCCCAAATAGATTCAACAACTCTCATAAAGAATCTCACCCTCCAAGGAGATTCCAGAAGTTTCAGAAAGGTCAAAGAAGAGAAAGAGATTGATCCTCTTATCAATGCTACCATTGGGATAAGATGGGACATATTACTAGAGATTGTCTAGCTAAGAGAGAAGAATACAAGAAGAGAAACAAAAGGCACCATGC
>JASDQU010817747.1:16951-29287 GCA_032191745.1 Picea mariana
ACCTACTTAATCATCCATCAAATAACACAACAATTCATCGTCATCATTAAAGTAAAAAGCAACAAAACATTACACCAGATAAATTGACAATATATTTAATTGCTCTTACTCATTACAACATCATTCATGAGATGAGATAGAAAATAGTTCTTCTCCATGTTCAATCACACATGCATTTGATGAAAATAACTTTGTCTTTGGTCCAGAAGGATTTCTCAATTAAAGCTAGCTCGGAAATAGTTCTTAACAAACCAAAAAGAATTTTCTTGCAGTGACCATCGACCCTTGACTAATTGGTTGATGTTCTTATTTATAACATAAAATTCAACTGAAAATAATGGCTAAGTGTAGTTTAAACAAAACAAAATTCGCCACGTGGCGTCCTCTTCTAACAGTTTCTTTAACAGTCAACTCAAGGTATCACTTGAAAGGGTGACTTTTCTCATACTCCGACCAAATGATGAACATCTCCTCGTAGGTTTGGGTCCATGGAAATATGTGCTGTTCCATTGGAGCCGCATAAATTCCCCTGACCTCCACCGCATGAACCCAGTACTTCACCAGAATGGTGTTTAATTGTTGTAGCACAGTCCGAGCTCTAATCGGATGTTCCATAAATCGTTGCACTTGTCCGGGTGCAGTGTCGGTCACCTTCGCTAGATCTTTGACCCATAATGAATCTTGCTTGGTATGCAATTTGACTATGTCGCACAAGTCGACCAAGTCACCGGGGGTGCTGAACTTGGGGAGTCCGATATCCTTCATCGCCTATTGATCTTCAGATTCAGTTTCTCTCAGATTTCTGGGTGAAGTTACAGAGCCAATTTTGCTCAATAGTTGGAGGGATATTTCCTGCAAATCGGAATTAAAATTGTATAGAAATTGCTTATAGAACAATACTCGACAAATATATGAAAAGCGTAAGCGGGAAGAAAACAGACTGATGCATACCTGTAAAACCTGAAAGTTCTAGTTGTTTGATACTTATGTGATCTCTACAACCTTTTGGATTACCTACACCATCTCTGTTAGCGCCGCCATTTTTCTTCAGTTAGGGTAGGTTACATCCGCGCGTCACAACATGATAGATCAGGTACAAAAAACATGAGATTCAAAGTCACGCTAGTGGCCGGTTGGCCCTTGCGTTCAGGAAAGGTTGTCAGAGCCAAACATGTGACAAAACTATGAGTAAGTTCCAAAAAGATCAGATTTTGTCATAAGGGAAGTCTTTAAATGAGTCAGGTGGAGGCAGGTTGCTCAAACAGAAGTTGCATCAACAAGTGCATCAACCATCATTAGCTCATTATGGAGGCTAGGTGAATTGAAAGGAATCAATATGATCATACCACCCATCCTCCGCAATTCCTATCGATTGTATCTCACACGCCCTAGATCATACCCGTCACGTGGATGTGACACAATAATTTTTTAAAACATCCCGTCACAAGGCATTTAGTGTTCCTTGACATGTTTTGGCTCACTGCCCCACTCCGTTATAAATTCTAGATGTTTTGGATGTGTTCTACTTACCAGCTAAGCTTATGCACCATAGGTGACTCGTCTCGTGAGATCAATTCGATCAACTTCTTGGTTTTGGGCCTTTTTCAAATCCTCCACGCATAAGGTAGATACGTTGTTGCACCATGGGAACTTCTCAAAATGAAAGACAAGGCTCGTGAGGTAGCCAAAGCACCAGGCCTGAGCCACAAAATGTTTGGGCATCATTCTTATTAGAAGCGGGTGTTCCCAAGGCTTCAAAGGGAGATTTCGACCTTCATGAGGAAACGATGGTATCGCCCCGTGCGGAGGCCGAAGTGGAAGAAGTTACGAAGGAAGGAAACAAGGTGGAAGTCACACTTCCTCAACAACAAATACCATGGAGGAGAGGAAGGCCTAGGAAGAATAACGAAGTGGTAGAGGAAAATCAAATCCTGATTGATTCGTGCACATGATCAGCCGCTGAGGAATTCCTAATGCGCACTATCTAGCTAGAGCCTGCCAAAACCATAAGTCGAGGAAGAGGGAACTGAATGAGAAGGACATAAGCCTCAGGTTATAACATTCGATCACCTAGTCAACAACTAGAGTGGGCACAACTTGCCATAGCTGAACTCTACAAGGAAAATAGAGAACTACAATGACAATTAACAAAAAAGACCCTTGAGGTGTCAGCACCTCAAGGTCGTGAAGGGAATGTAACCTGGCTCAAGTAGAAACTTTGGGAGGTGCAAGATATGATCGTGTAGCTATGGGAGGCACAAAGAGTGTCAGAAGAACAAAATATGAAAACACCTCAGGGAGCGCGAAGCAGTTGGGAATAAATTTTGCGCGTAGAAGAGGCATGATTGGCGAACTTTGTTTTGCATTCTCAGATGCGGTGCAGAACTTTGACAATTTTCCCTTTTTGTAAGGAGATTTTCATTTTCTTAATGTAACTAGGTTGGTCAGCCAGAAGGTGTAGAAAGTGTCTATTGTATGTAGCCTGATCTTGATGGGAGTCTTATATAAAAAGTCTCAAGATTTTGACGAAAGGATTCTGGTCATACTAGTTGAATGCATCTTTTTTTTTTCCTTTGCATATGAATCTACTGTTTTCTTTGTCTAAATTTATTGTAAGTTAATATCGATTTTGTACTTAGTTTTGCTCCGATTTTCTTTGTTTTTTCAATGATATCCTTCTATGAAAAAACCCTTGACGCCGATTGATTTCATCGTATGCTACCAACGTGGTACCACTGACTCAGGATACAAGGTACTAAAGACTAAGAACTTAACTTATGGGTAATGATCAGACTCGGGGCTTTGTTCAATTCGAACGCTTTAAGATAAACTTGGGATTGCCGATGCCAAAAAGGTATCAGAGGCTGACTTTTGGCAATAAACCTATTGTGTGTCTTCCTTGTGAGTTAACGTCCTTAAAAAACCCATGATACCAAAAACATTTCGGAAGTCGGTGATTGATGATATCTTTCCTTTATTCATGCAATGCCTACTCTTTCATTCCTTACCGACGCTGAAAGGAATTGATTGTCGGTGATATCCTTGCATGATACTTGTCGCAAAAGAGCATCTTCTGTTTGCCGACGCTGACGAAGATTGGAAGTCGACGACCTTGGTTCTCTCGAGTGATTTCTTTCATGCTCAGTCCTTCCCGATGACAAATTCCTTACGCACGTCGGGGAAAGATTTGACTGCCAATTCTCTAATTTAGATGTTAGTCTTTTAAGTTATGTGTTTTCGCATGCTCAAGAAAACTTTGAGAGATTTAAATAAGAACAAAAGTGATAAGAAAAGGCAACATTTTTAATACTGAAGTAGAATTAGATAGTGCAAAAGATCAAGTGGTACCCCAAAAGTAAAATTTGACATGGGAGTTTTAGGGTGTGTTGAGTTCTCAAAAGTACATTAGTAAATATTCCACACAAGGTTATCATCTTTCCCTTGAACAAGCCTATCCTTCCAAATGAAGGTACCATAGTAGGCTTTCCCAAAATTTCCAAAGTGTCTTCCGTCATATTATTCACTTGTGTCTCTTCATCCAAGACACCGCCTATGTCGAAGTATCCTATTCTTGCACTTATGCGCTATGTTACTTTCATGATCTCTGGTAAGCCGACATCTTTGTGATTATTCATTATTTCTTTCAACTTTGATAACATAGTCTGAGCTTTCTTCGATTCTTTCTCTTTATGATTCTCTAACATGCTCTTAGTCTCTTGAATTACTTCATAGTTTTCTTGTCTCATGTTCATTCTTTCAAATTTAGCAATCATCCTTAGATAATCCTCAACTTCATGACCAACAATTTTACAACAAAGACAAATAGGACTTGTACCAGGGCATTCCTTAGCAATATATATTGGTCTTCTGCAGTTATAACACAATGTCAATCCTCTTTTTATTTTATATGTTCCCCAACCTCTTCTGTACTTCACACTAGGATCACATTATTGGACCTGCAATCTGCAAAAATTCTTTCTAGGTTCATGCATCCACTTATTAGTCCAAAAATTCTTTCTATGCATAGGAATAACATATCTTTCTTCATTTCTATCAGCTCTACTTAGATCAACTCTTTCTTCCAACTGCGCCCTAGCTTTCAGAAAAGGACAAAATCTATTAAACATAGTTAAATTCATGCTTTTGGAACAAAATGTTTCACTTATTTTACTCTTATCAAAGCACAAAGCTTTACCTCTTTTAAGATCTTACCTATTTTCTTCAGATCAGATTTCTCTCTTAGCATAGAGCTTCAAAAGTCAAGTAGATTACTGTGCACTACAACATAAGATATACGCAAAGAGATTATCTTTTCTTTACTTCAGTTCCCAACATTCATAGTTTCAAGTTCCAACAATGCAACCATTTGTTGGCATAGGGGCAGACCTAGGGTTCGATGCTTCAACAACGCACCAACAAAACCCTAACTACCAGCCCTTTCAGCAACACCTATGAATAAGGAAAAGTCTCACTCGAGGTAGAGGCATGGGGTGTTACAGGACTCAAGTGTTTGTAACCAAGTTGGGACACATATATGTGATAATAACACTTTGCAGAGTATTCTAGCAACACTTAGAAGGTGACATGATTTATTTCTTTAGCTTTATTAACATCACAGAACAAACTCTAATATGGATCGACGTAGTAACAACAAATATTAATCATTTCTACCACTTAGCACATAACATTGAGTTAGATCTAACATCGATTCATCTTTAATTAAAGCACTAAGCATCAAAAAATCTATCTATCATGAATTATAATCAAGGCACTAAGCAAATTAATCACATGAATAAAACAACACTAAGCAAATTAAAGACACAAGATATACATGGTTCACCCCAGTGTGGGGCTATGTCCACCAATTGCTTCATCTTCTTTATTATTCTTCAATCTCTTACATTCATTCACTCCTATGCACTAAGCCACAGAGTTGAGCTTTGCATAGGACATGAGATCTATGCACTGAACACTAGATCCTCCTTCCAAAACTAGGTCAAGGGACAGAGCCAACTTCTCTATCGAGCACAGAGCCTTACATACACATTATATTGCACAAATAAACTTAGAACTACTTGCACTTAGCCTCTTTTCACTACTTCCTACTCTTCTACAATACATTCTTACTTATACTTTTACAATCCCTTACAATAAGGCCTAANAGACATTATATTTCACAAATCAACTTAGAACTACTTGCACTTAGCCTCTTTTCACTACTTCCTACTCTTCTACAATACATTCTTACTTATACTTTTACAATCCCTTACAATAAGGCCTAAGCATAGATAAACCCATGGGACAACATCCCATAACCCATTACAAAAACCCTAAGGAACCCCTTGCTGTGTCCACATAGCCCGAAAAATAAGTGAGATCCGTGATCACAGCTCCGTCTGGGCGCTCCATCTTCAACCAAACTGTTGAAGTCCAAAAGTGGTCCAAACCTGACCAAGATTTCCTCAAAACTTGGTTGAGGTCCAACACTTACCTTTCCTTCACTTTCCTTTCCTTTCCTTTCCATTCCATGCCTTTCCTTGCCTTGCCTTGCCTTTCCTTTCCTTTCCATTCCATGCCATGCATTGCCTTATCTTTCCTTGTCATTCCATGCCTTTCCATGAGTTCACTTGCCTTGCCTTCACATTCCTTTCCTTGCCTTTCCCATCATGCCTTACCTTGCCTTGCTATTCATGGAATTTTAATGCCTTGTCATGCCTTTCATTGCCTTACCATGCTTTCCTTGCCTTTCCATGCCATGCCTTGCCTTTCCATGCCTTTCTTTCACTTGCCTTGCCTTCACTTGCCTTTCCTTCAATTTCCTTTTCTTCACTTGCCATGCCATTCCTTCCCATGCCTTGCCTTTCCACGATATGCCATGCCATTCCTTTCCATGCCTTTCCTTTCCATTCCTTTCCTTCACTTGCCTTGTCTTGCCTTGCCATTCCATGCCTTGCCTTTCCTTGTCATTCTATGCCATGCCTTTCCTTTCCATCCATTTCCTTTCCTTTCCATGCCATGCCTTGCCTTGCCATGCCATTCCTTGCCTTTCCATTCCTTTCTTTCCTTTCTAGGAATTTATCCCACAAGTCTATTTGTCCAAGGCCCATGCGACTACACTACCCACAAATGCTCGACACCGTGTTCTGGAAAATCAACCTCTTCATAAATTGTACTATGCCTCATTGAACTAAACCCTAGTGTCAAAGATACTCCAAAAAATGGTTTTCCAGTGGAAAAAATGACAAAAGAGAACCCCCTAGCTGAAACTCGGTGCTTGAGATCCAATGCAATTGGAAGTTCACCCATTTGAGTCTTGGTTTGAGTTTTATCATGAGTTGCAAATTGCTTCTTCAAGTCATCCAGGGACATGTGGCCAATTTGGTCCGGGGGCATAAAATCCAAGCTGAGTGGCATAACGGAGTTTCATAAGCTCCCATAAGTCTATTTGGACAAATCCCACTCGACTACACTGCCCACAAATTCCCAAGACAATGTTCTTGAAAATCGACCTCCTCTTCAGAAATTGCACTATGCCTCATTGACCAAAACCCTAGTGCTGAAAATACTCCAACAAATGGTTTTCTGGTGGAAGGAATGAAAATTAATCCCCCCCCCGCCTCCCAGTTGAAACCTGGTGCTACGGATCCAATGCAACTAACGGTTCTCCCATCCGAGTACTGGTTTTATTTTTATCGCGAGTTGCAAATCGCCTCCTGAAGCCATTTAGGGACATGTTGCCAATTTGGTTTGGGGGCATAAAATACAAATTGGGTAGCATAACAAAGTTTCGTAAGCTCCCACAAGTCTATTTGGCCTAGGCCCATATGACTATAATACACACATATTCCCAACATAGTGTTCTTGAAAATTGACCTCCTCTTCGGAAATTGCACTGTGCCTCATTGAGCAAAACATTGGAATTCTCATGCAAGTATTTTTATATAAGATATATGGGATAACAAGTTGTAGAATTACATGATTAATGAATCCTTTGATTGTAATTTTTACATATTAAACCTGTTCATTTAGTACAAGCATTGTTTATGTATTGAAAATTTTCATTTGCGTATTAAATTTGTTCATTTAGTCAAGCATGACATGGCATGGCATGACAAGTGAATGCAAGGAAAGGCATGGAAAGTGAAGGAAAGGCATGTCAAGTGAAGGCATGACAAGGCATGGCATGACATGGTATGTAAAGACATGGTTTGGCAAGGCATGGCATGGAAATGAATGACATGGCATGGAAAGGAATAACATGGCATGGAAAGGCATGACATGGTATGAAAATGCATGGCATGGAAAGGAATGCAATGGTATGGAAAGAAATGGCATGGAAAAGGAAATGGATGGAAAGTGAAAGAAAGTCAAGGCATGGAATTACATGGCATGGCATGACATGTCAAGGAATGGTATGGAAAGGCATGGTATGGAAAGACAAGACATGGCAAGTGAAGGCAAGGCAAGTCATGGCAAGGTATGGCATGGCAAGGCATGGCATGAAAAGGCATACCATACCATACCATACCAAGGAAAAGCAAGGCATACCATACCAAGGCAAGGCAAGGCATACCATACCATACCGAGACAAGGAAAGACATACCATACCATACCATACTATGAAAAGGCATTCCAAGGTAAGGCATACCATATAATACCATACCATACCATACCAAGGCATATGTAAGTCGAATTGGATACATGATTGTTCTTGTGCAGGAAATAAAGTACGATGTTGATTGTGTCTTAGGTGTGGACCAAGGTTAGGCATGTAACCTTTTATTCTTATTGAATAAGACAAAAAGAGAGTAGAACACTCAAAGGAATAATGGTTTCTCTTGATTAAGGGTTCCAGGGTAAAATATTTGTGTACTGTGTGATTGCTTGTTTCATTTGCATTCTTGATTGAATTATTCTTCTCTTCTACTAGAACTAGTGTGGAAGTGACCTACATTTCCTGACATGTGGTATAAGAGATACAGTTTTCCTTGACAAGTGAGTGATCGGAGAGATGCTATGCTTTGGTGAGTATATCAGATCTTGATTTTCCAATATTGAATTTGAGAACTAAACCCTAAGTACAGTAAGAGTCGTAAGTCATAAATTATTTTAAAGATTGTGGTAAAGATTGATGAGTAGTTCTAGAATAGAGATAGAAAAATTCAATGGCTAGAATTTTGAGATTTGGAAGCTTAAAATGGAAGATCTTCTTGTGGATCGATAAAAATGGACAACGTTCTATCCAGGTACCCAACCGATAGACATGTCGATGAAAGGATAAGAGAAACTCGAAAGAAGAGAAATAAGTATGATTCGACTTTGTCTTGTAGATTCAGTGTTGTTGAATGTCTTGGGTGAATATTTAGCCAACAAAGCATGGGACAAGCTAGGAAGCTTATACCAGTCGAAATCTCTGGTAAATAAGTTGTTTCTCATAAATAAACTATATCTTCTGAGGATGAGTGATGTAAGTTTGGTAACTGGGCATTTAAATGAGTTTAACACCATGTTAAGCCAATTATCTTCTATGGAGATTAAGATCACTGATGAGGAGAAGTGTATCAACCTATTATGTTCTTTTCCAGACTCCTGAGATAACTTAGTCATGGCTATCGAGAGTAATACAACCACACTAGCGCTAGAGGAAGTGGTTGCTTATTTGTTGTCAGAATAAATGAGAAGGAATATCATGGAAGGATCGACAAAATATGCTCTGGTAGTGAGAGGTCGACTGATAGACATAGATAAAGGTAGATTCTTTGGTAGAAATTTAAAGTCGAAGGGTAGATGTAAATCCACGTTTCAGTCGATGCGAAGATGATGGAAATTCAGTAAAGTTGGGTGTTTGCACCTTTTTTGTCACCTTGGTGAGCAAATAAGAGGTGCTTACATGCCTAGTTGGGTCTTGCTGAGCATGACAACTGTAGAGGAAAGAGTTAGAGAAAGAAAAACAAAACTATAAGCAAGCATTAAACTAAAACAAACTAAAATGATAAGCATATGGATATAGAGATAACAAACACAAAAAGACCAATATCACCAATGTTTTTAGGCTGATCTATTGATGAAATCAAAGCACAATGAAGAAAGGGGACTATGAGTCCCTTCTTCCTCCAAAGGAAGGCTCTTGGACCCTCACAAACTTGCTCTCCTTACAATAAGAAAAATAAAAATGGTGATGAAAGAACTCATTTGCAAATTCACTCAATGGAGAGGTGAATTGCTCAATGAAATGATGCCAAAGTGGACTTGTCAAGGATTGAGTCCTTAAAACAATCTAGGTAGCATAACATTACATGAAATTCCTTGAGAAAATGATGTTTCTTCATGGCTTTTTATAGCATTGCATTGGGTGATTATGTAACTCCTTTGTAGTGTGAAAAGAGGCTCTTTAGGGATTTATTAGGTCTTTGACCAGCCTACCATGCGGATTCAGCTCAGATTTGAGGGTCAAATCGACTTGGGAGCTGATCGATAAGTGGTTGGGAGGCCGACCAATTCAATAAATGCACCGTTTAGCAGGTGCACGGGTTTTTGCGCCAACAACCGCGCATTGTGCGCGTATGCGCGCATGGTACGTTTCTGTTCCGCGCATGTGTGCACACACCCAACTTCTGTAAAGCGCTCTTCAATTTTGACTACTTTGTATAGTTTTTGACCTCTTTGGAATGCTGTGAAATTAATTCAGTGCCATGAATGACTTCATTACTGTTTGACGATGCTGAGTTCTTGTCACCCTATGCGGACAAAATTTCAGTGATAACAGATGCTCCCTGATGGATGAGGTTAGGAGCATACGTATAGCCGAAATCCATCAATGTTTCTTCTACGGAGAATGTTTTTGTAAGAGAGAGAAATAGTGGGATCGTTCAGAGTGATCCATTGGAGAAAAAAGGAACTGGTAGGACCCGACCTTCTGAGAGTTGTGCAGAAAAATAAAAAACTATGTACAAACGAGGCGGGCATGCCCCATGCTCGTGTTATGTAACTCTGAAAAAGATGACTGAAGTGTTGGTGTAGACAACTACAGCACCCTCAGGGGCGGTAATGATAAAGGCAGAAGACAATTCTGCAAAGGAACATACTCTGAACAATAGGCAATGATCATGGTAATAAGCAGCGATGATGATGCGGACCTTGATGGCCCTACCAAGTTTAGAGGTCTTCGGCAAATGAAAAAAATAACTGCAATAGTCGCAAAGTAAGACCCACCATAACATGAGAAAGTTTTGGTGTCGAATGTTATGGGGGCCAACGACAGCATGGAGCAATGGTGTTTCACCCTGTGCCGTTCGAGATCTCTCATTAAATGGAGAATGAGAATCAAGATACTGTCGCCCTTCTGGAAAATTGTGCCAATGTCGACAAAAGGGGGACGAGACTCCCAAAAGCAATGGGCTTTGCGGAATATATTGAGGTGAGGAAGTGGCAGAGGTACATAGACGAAGTCAAGAAGTGGGAAGACTCAAGACTGCCCTTGGTTGGAGGATGTATGAGATAAAAAGTGGCCGCAACCGTGTAACAAGGTCGAGTGTCAGGGGGATGACAAGACCGATGATAAGTTGTGCCAGAGGCGGGACAAGGTGAAAAAATGCAGAGGGTAGAGGTAAGTGACTTGTGGAGTACTCTGAAGATATGGATGATGCCGGCAAGGGTAGATGATAAGCAATGCTCCAACCAAGGGTGACATGGGTTGTGTGTGGCCAAAAGAAAGCAAGTCGCCAACGGTGACGACAAAAGAAAATTTAATGACGGGAAATAAAGGTGTTTGTACAATAAATAACGAATAATTGGGGAGAAATATACAAATACAGAAACGGGTGCCCCAGTGTGATATGGGTGGCCCATGTAGGGCATACTATGCTTTGGAAGACTGATGAAGGGTGGGGGCCCCATTGGTGAGTTTCTGTATGAGGTAGGTGAAATGAAGATAGGTTCGTAGATGGGAAAACTTGATTGTGGATGAAATGAAGGGCTCATGAGCCTGCAGAGGTGCAGGTAAAAAATAGAACCATAAAGAGATAATCTGGGAGTCCATGTGGGAAAGCTAGCAAAATGAAGAGAAGGCGTATGTGGCTAATTCACGACATGATGAAAGACTATCGGGACTCCCATCCCTAAAGGGTAATGAAGAACAACATGAGTGTCAAAAGTGTCAAAAGGTGCTATGAATGGGACAACTCATGTGGGTGAGAATGCTACCGGGTTACAGTATCGAAGAGGCAAATGGAGGCGTGGGTACTGCAGAGCTGGGAATGAGGATCCTAAAGGCCAATATCAGAGAGTGTGACTGGAAATGTAAATGCAATCTGGTGGGAGAGACTACATGCCATTGCTGAGTATATACCTGAAGGGGTGATGCTGATGGGTGACGAGCAAGTACCTGCACACATAACAACCAAATACCCAAAGTAAACAATATCTGAAGAGAATCTAAGATATGAGCATGTATTTGATAAATGTGACTATACGCCTGCGTACCTGACCATGAAATGAAAAAAAGGCACCCTGGGTACTCATGATGAAAAGCGACCCAGGGACTGCTGTAATGTAGGTGACGGGATGCTGATCCTGTGGCTAAAGACGGTTTGAAAAACAGACACCTTGGGCTCCCAAAATGGTGAGTGGAAGTTTGGAAAAAGGCCTATATATAGCTGTAGGGCCCACATTGCCACCTCATTTGTACCTACTGCAATAGTGACTAGACAAGCAGTTTTCAGAGGATATTTGGTGATTTGGGGAGGACGAGGCATCCGATCGACGTTCTGCAAGTATCGGGTTAGTGGTCTGATCATCCTGCATAGAAATAGGTTTTCAATTTTTGGGCAGGGCTTGTACGGGGGGCCGTACAGGGGTATTTATGGGGTTTTGGGCCCACGTGCACGAGCGATTCGGTGAAAGGAACGCATACGTGCGTGCCTATTCACCGAATATACACGTATGAGTGCACGGTAGGGGGAATTTAAGGCGCGCCCGAGGGGCATGCCTGTGAGTTGGATAGGCGTGCATCAGTGCGCGCCTGTGGGTTGGATAGGTGCGCACCTGTGTGCAGCTGTATGGTGGACAGGCGCGCTCAGTGGCGCACCTGTATAGTGAACAGGCACGCATATATGCGCACCTGTATAGTGAACAGGCGTGCATGTGTGCGCGCCTGTGGGTGATAAAAACCACGCCTATGAGGCAAGGTTTAAGGGTAAAAAACGAGTTCGTTTGATGCTTTTGATGGGTATCTGAGATGATATAGGACTCGGTGTTGTTTGCAGGTGGCCAGTAGTGATTATGCCAGTGTGGTGGTGAGAGCGAGACTGGGCCTAGTTGTGAGATACTGTGGCCAAT
>JASDQU010817748.1:21567-31904 GCA_032191745.1 Picea mariana
TGAATTCTTCAATATGAATGATATATCTTCTTGAATATTGATGACCATTTATAAGAAATGATACATCCATAGTGCTTATGTACTCTTGAAAGTTTCTTGCATTTAGAAAATCTATTTGAAGGATGATTGTACTTTCCACAATGTTCTCAAGGATGAAGATCGAAGCATTGATCTTCCATGTGGCCAACTCACTGAAAATGTTGGCATTTAGGAATCTTCTCTTGAACTGGAGCAGGTGAATATGAAGCTTCTTGAAGAAATCCAACACTCTAGAAAAGGATCAGTTTGGTATAATCTGACATATGAAAGGTGAATTCCTTTTCTTATTCGATATCAGTTTTGTGTTTATTGATTTTGATTTCTTCCCAAGTTCTGATGATTGGCTTGGAAAGAGGAAGTTGAACTTTATCTATACTTGAATATGAAGTTGGATCACTAAATTGCTTATATACTAGTTGTTCATCATCATCTTTGAAAAAATAATTTCTCTAAACAAGGATATGTTCAAAATGATGATTTGTTTTTTGTATTTATTCTTGTTGGAGTTGTGATTCAAGATGGAGAAATTTGATTTTTGTCCTACGAATATTGTAAATAGGTTAGAACATCGATGAGAGTAGATATGTCAGTTGTGACTTTATTTTCCATAGAAGAGAGTATTAGAGTGTTCAATAACTATAATAATTCATTAATTTGAGCCATAGCTTAGAAATCATAGAGTTGCTTGCAACTCCGCACTTTAACAGTCATATCCAAACTCAACAAGTAAAGGCCATCAACTTCTACTGAAAATGCACCCATTTACAATGCAAATTAAATTCAATGAGTACAAGTAAACTTACAACGCTTCAAGCACTTGTTTTTATGTGATGCCATTGGTAATTTTAATGTTGTAGCTTGTCTCATGGGCTTCAAAGAGCTCTGGCCACACAATAAAGGAAAACCTCTAGTCAACCATTTTTGTAATATTTGTGTGGGTGTAATATATGCTATCTATCCCTCAATGTTTGGTTGTAATTAAGGTTGTTGAGGCGTATTCCAAATTTTAGTGAGTGTATTGCATAGTTAAAGGCTCTCAAGTTGCTAAAAGATCCATCACAATAAGGTAGGGTTTTTGTTTTAATGGCTTCACATGGATTTGTAATCTCATGGAAGCCTGTGAATGAGAAAATAAATACATAATATATCAATGATGTTGTATGCTCTCCTCTAGTGGGCCAAAACTATTTCTTTCTATTTCAAAAAACCTTCATCAAGATGCAACCTTAAGTACTATATGGCATCACTTAGTTCACATGCTACAAGTGAATTATTTTTCTTTTTTTCTACTAGAGTTTTCTCCACCAAATTTAACCAAAGTTATGCCAAAGAAACCCACTACATTTCCTAGTAGTGTACCACTTAGCTAAGTTGAACCACAATTGTTACTGGTACCAAAAATAGTCATATCCATGACTCCAACCAATTTGGATTGAATAAGAAAATCAATAATAGCAACAATAATAGGTATGCAGCCAAAATTCTAATATCGAAAAGGTGGTACTAATAGGATTTGTGAATGGTTACAAAGATGACTAAGTCAAATTCAAGTACAGGCACCAACTCATACAACCTTATATGGATTTGATAGTGGTAGTACTTGGTGGTAGGTGGAAGTTGTGTTCATTGATCATCCCAGACTCTTCAAATTAATGACCTCCACATATTCACTCATCAACTGAAACAATGTTAGCAGGGGTGTGTCCTCTCAAATCTAATTGCAGAAACCACATTCAATATTACCTCTATGTTGAATTTGTTGTAGCTATATTCATAGAGAGAACCCAAACAATGAAGCTAGATATGGTGCCTTTGATTTGAGTGTGTTTTTCCTCTAGTGTTTTGAACACTCAAGTCACCACCCCTCTCTCCCAATTGGTCGCTCTCATTTATCGACATTCCTCCTAGTGGTAAAGTACGATGAAATGGGTAAGGAATTAATTCATACTCAAAGAAGTAGGTAGAAAACTCTAATAGAGTGAGAGAGCAGATTGATTCTTGCAATGACTCCCATGGTTGTGATCTATGGACCTTTGGGCATAGTATCGATGAGGAATTTGAGTGAGGGTTGCAATCTCTGTAGTAATGGAGATGAGAGATGAGAGAAGAGGGACAATTGATTGAATTGTTGGGTATTTTTTATCCATTCTTACACATTTCCTTCTTAATGCTAGGGATTCTAGACCCAGGGTTTATCCAGAGTTGTCCAACAAAAACCCTAGAGCACTGTCATATCAATCCTTGGCCAAGGCCAAGGAAGGTCTCACCTAATATGTAGAGAGGATCATAGAGACCATAAGGTATTTGGACATCGATGAAGGCTAAACACATGAATATCCATCAGGATTGAAATTCATGCGGCTCATATACGACAAGTTATTAGGACTTAGAAGTAAAACATTACACACACATGTACAAATCATACATGATAGACACATAATAGATCAGAACTATCACGTATTTATTAATAATGTCATTTCATCACAATAGAGGCATACATTATGTAGAATATATATATATATGAAATCCATAGAACTTTGTATCTCCTCTATATAAATCCTTAGCAATACAACACATTGCACAATGCACCTTCTCTCAAGACTCGGATATATAACAAACATAAAAGTATATTCAAAAGAACTACAACATTATGATAGGCTCAGAGCAAGCTCGATACTAAGGAATCAATGAATGTCCTCTAGACATCTATCTAGACCCATTTCTGATATCACTGCTCCCTTTTATAACTTTCTCTACTTGGGAGCACTATTTCTTTCTGCTCTGCTCCACTCGCTTGACTGGAAACATTGACTCACACACTTTTGGCACTTGCCTAAAGTCCATGTATCCTTTAAGAATTGGGGAAATATTAACTACCCTACTAGCTCATTTTTTTTTAGCTCCAAGATCCATGGTGCTGCTAGTAGTAATCATTCAATAGGATTTCCTGATGATTCTTTTCTTGATTCTTGCATGTTTCTTCTTCAGTTTTGGTGTGCATCAAAACTGGGACCAGTGCCATTCAATAATCTTTTAGGCCTATTGCGCACGGTCAAAAATCGATCACCCCTTACGCACTTCCTTATGTGCGTGCAAAACATTGGAATGAGCACACAACTTCGTCTTTCCATGCATACAAAACTGAACCCAAAACTTTGGGTGCCAACATGAATTTAGGAATAAAGTGTGCAAACCCTACTGGGAACTAGAAAACAAATGCTAGGATTCTATATATTGATTGGAAGGAGATATAGGCTAAGGTTTTCAAAGTAACACCTGTACAAATATGAGAATGTATATGGAAAGAAGACATATAATAAATAGCCAAAGAATAATTCTCAGAGACAATACAATCAAATCTTTGTTGGATGGACTAGTTGGGTGAGAGGAAAGGTGAGAATGATGATGGAGGAAACCTTAATGACTACACATGATAGAGTAACGTGCCGACCACGACAAGGTAACATGCATATGTCAGACTTGCAGGTTTATGGGAAACACTCAATTATGGATAACTACCATAGATTAAATGAGGCCTAAGAATTAAGACAATATGATACCACTGTTAGACTCACTAATTTAGATAAGCATGAAGTGCATTTTTCATTGATATGATACATGTATAAGTACATGATTTTTGACATTTGGATTCATCTTCCAAAACATCTATTGGAGTCCTCAGACCATTCCTATAACTTCATTATTCACATTCCATGAAGTTCTTAACCCCAATGGATTATGTTTCCAACAGCTAATGAAAATATTCCAAGAAAAATGATGTGCTTTAGTGACTCCTTTCAATAACTCATTTTTTTCTTTTCTTCTTTTTTAAAATCGCCTTTTACTTCTCAATTGATTTTTATAAATCAACTGCCTTTTCCTTACAATATACTTCTTTATTACTTGGATAATAATTGGAAAACTCCTTTGTAAGGATTTGACCTTTGATTTTGAAACTTATATTTTCCTTCGAATTGGCGTATTTTATAACTTTATAAAAAGTACCTTTAACACGAAATGGAATATTTTTTTTTTTTTTACTTCATGGACACTTTTATATCTCCTTGGTTATTATTATTATTTTTTTAATAAAATCCTTAAAAACTTTATGTTGCAATATACCTCCTATGAACTCCCTTTTCTTGAGTTAGGATTGGAAATAAAATGGTTTATATACTTCCACCCTACGTTTTTAATTTCTCAAATATAATTACCTTCTCCTTTGGTAAAACTCCCTTTTCTTGCTTTAGGAATGGAAATAAGAGGTTTTATATAATTCCACCCTATGCTTTTTATCTCTCAAGTACAATTTCCTTCTCCTTTGATAGAATGTACACTCTTAATGCACCTTTTTACTTCTTTAAAAAAAACCTTTTTTTTTTAAATTGTTTTTATACTTCTTTTCCTTTTCCTTTTTATATTCCACGAAGAATACATAAATTACTTTTCCTTCACTTTTCTTAACATATAATAATGTTTCCTTTATATATATAATTTCCTCTTTATGGGCCTTTAATAACTATAATGGGAACTTGGAGAACCTTTTGAACTTGAAGTATAGAGTATATTTAAAACTTGACAATTGTTGAAATATTGGTTATCATTGATGTCAACATTTGAAGAAGTCTAGTAGACCCAGAGGCATGGTTATGGGGCCCAATTTTGGTTGAGGAATATTTTTGGCACAAGGGAAAAAACAACATTCAACGCTACAATAGTGCACCAACAAAACCCTAACTACAGACCCTTTCGGCAACACCTGCAAAGCAGATGAAGTCTCACCCGAGGTAGAGGCAGGGGTGGTTGCAAGACTCAAGTGTCTGCAACCTTATCTAGCACACAGATCTGTGATTATAACACTTAGCAATCACCTAGCATATATTATTCATCAATATTCAACTCTCATGATACTTCGCAGATAGCACAGAGTATCACAGTACATACTTATATCTAAGATAATTGAGCACTTAGCCACAACAAGATAGATTATATTCGACAGATCAAGCACTAAGCATATTACATACCAGATCTAATATTCATTCATATCTCAGAAGCACAAAGCATAAATAGATCTATCTAAACACATCAAAGCACTTATCAAAGGCATAGACAAACACATCAAGTTGAGGCACAGAGCACAACATGCATATTTACCATGGTTCACCCCCACCCTGGGGCTACATCCACAAAGTCTTCTTCTTTATTAGCTTAAGTTAATCAGGTTACAACACAGATCCATCCAAATCCCTCTTCGCATAGGATAGAAGATCTTTGCAGCTCGCTAGATCCTTCTTCCTTGCACTACAACACAAAGCCTTCTACAGTCTCTCACAGGGACTTGCACTCGGCTTTGCAAGCCTTACACAAAATGCACAAAGCCTTGACCACATAGATTCAACCCTTGGCACTTATCCTACATCACATAGATATATCATCCACACCTTCTCTATATGGCTTAGACATCTATATATACATACAAAATAGGCCTAAACATGGGTAAAGCCACGGGCCGACATCCCAATCCCATTACATTATCCCCCAAAACCCAAAAAGGACCCAAAAAGGGGTCTAGCTTCCACGATTTCCGCTTCACGTTGCGCTCCATCTTTGACAACCTATTGAAGTCCCAAAAGCAATCAAATATGACCAAGTGTTCCTCAAAACTTGGTCAGGGCCAACAGGCCCCCAACACTCACCTGTGACTCGTCCTGAGTCACTTAGGTTTGGGAAAATGTGCCTCAAAGGTCTCGAGCTGCTTCGAATTATTTATGTGCTACTGCTTCTTGCTCAGTGAATTCCTGAACAACTGCTTTTTTTATAGGTCCTTCCAATTGCTGCTCAACTGTAACAAATACTTGTTCTAATAGTGTTCCTTGGCCTTCAATTTATTCAAATAGTAGGTAGGCCACCTCCTGACTCGGCTGGAGTTTCTAGGTGACTTCCATCACTCTATTCTTCATGGTAAGAATGAGTTGTTGGGCAATGCATTGTTCTTGGGATCTCTTCATCCTCTCGATGGTTGACAGGAGCTTGAGTTGCGCCTGTACTATATCTGCGTGATGATTTTCTTCCTGGATTTGGGATTCCAGTTTCTTCAACTCCGAGTCTTCATATAGTTGTTCATATATCTGTGTGCTTCTGCTACTTGGTTGTTTACATTCTACAACAAGTGTTTTAATCCTCTCGACTATGCTCTAAGCATTCAATTCTCATTGGTCGCACACTTCTTGTGGAGTCTGTAGTATGGTCTGAAGCTCTAATTCCATGACCCTTTATTGAATTTGTTGAATAAACTCGTCCAACTTCATCACTTGGTTCTATATGGGCTCTTCATCCTCCTTCTCTAAGCCGATCACAGAGAGAAATGCCTTGTTGACTGCTTCTTCAATTCCTACCTGCTTTACGAGCAACTGCTCTTTCTCTTTTTTGGATCTTCTCTCTGTCTTCTTCAAATTTTTCTTGGAGAGCATTCTTGCCCTTATTTCTTGTCAAGTACTTATATGGGGTGAGCATGCTGTAAACTTTATGGTCCCCCAGGTTGAAGTCACAAAACTTCAACTTTGTAACCTTGTCTTGATCTGCGTGGTAGGTGCACACTCCTTTCAGTAGATATGCGGTGACTAGGGTGTATTCAAAGTCTCTAGGGACAATGTCCTTGATAATCTCACCACTGATAGGGGGTATGTAAGCTGGTAGGATGGATGTCACTAACTTTGTGTTGGCTATGTCATCCTTATGCTTAGTTCTTCTCTCTGCGTCAGCTCGAGATGTTCCTGCTCGAGCAATCGATGGGGAGGCTTGCACTCCTCCCGTCGATGATGCTTGGACTCCGGTGGACATTCTTCTTTCTGACATGAATCTCTCAGTCATTAAATCAAAAAGGATCTTTGTAATGGATTCCTCAAGTGCGGTGAGATCGTCGGACATACGCACTTGGTAAAGATAATCGATGTCACGATGATCTCAAAATACTGCACAAGGATGAACAATCTACTTGTAATGATCACCGTAGACAATCACTAGTTCTACGGGCTTCTACTTTTCAGTTGGCAAAAGTGTTCTTCGGGCACGACGCGATGAGTTAAATAGAAAATTCATCAACGGTCTGCTTGCAATGGGTATGAAGATTCCATGAACATTGATCCATCCATTATGTTGTGTTCCAATGGTCTGGTAGTGATCCTTTAATGCTTTTTTGTCTATTCGGGGTGGAAGTCGAATGGGTATATCATTCCAACGGCTATATTGCTTTGCCACAGCGAAGTGCCATATGTCACGATTTTGATATCCCGACGAAGATCAATTCTTGTGATTTTTCCTTCTGCAAAGTTTCCTTTGGAACCTTCTGTAACTTTTCGATCTTGTCTCCCTTCTTACTTAGCTTCATATCCTTCTTCCCAGTGAGCTTTGTCTCGATCATCCTTTTTCCTTTTTGATTCTTATCTTCTCTCGACATAGTCAGTTCGCGATGCTGAGATTCTTTCTTCAGATCCAAGGGTAATACTCCTTCATCATATGGATTACGTATTTCGGTCTTCTATGGTTCCTCTAATGCTCTTATATATTTGACATCCATGTCCCTGGTGTTCAATAGTTTAGATCCATTCTCTTGTTCTTCCATCAAGTAGGTGATCCCTCTAGTCATAAATTCCATGAGTTCTTGCTTCTTCTATTCTAGGGCTTCCTTTTCTTCTTTTTTCTATATCTGGCATTTTTCAATCCAGATCTTGCCTAACAAAGCTGGAAATGGGGTATAGTCCTCAATAAATTTAATAACTTCGAGTTCTTCCTCTGTCGAAGCTCCATGGGTACTCATAACTATCTGGGTAATCCTGCCACATAGTCTTACCATTTTTCCTTTAAACAACCCTATTTTTCCTAGTGAAGGAACCATAGCAGGCCTTCCTAGGGTTTCCCAACTACTTTTTGTCATAATGTTCATCTATGTTCCCTCATCTAGAGCATAGTCAATGTCGAACTCTCCTGTTCTTACTTTGATTTTCTCCTTTTCTTTGAAGATCTCTGACAAACTGACATCTTTATGTTCATCCATGGTTTCTTTCATTTTCAGTAACATAATATCTTATTCATTCTGGGGTTCTTCTATAATCTTAGTCTCTTGATCTCCTTCAGGGTTTGCTTGCTCCATATTCATCTTTTCAAGTCTAGCAATCATTCTAGGGCAATCCAGTACTTCATGGTCCATAGCCTTACAACAGAGGAAACTAGGGTTTCTCCTAGGGAATTCCTTAGCAAGATGTCTGGTCTTCTGCAACTGTAGCAAAGAGTTAATCCTCTCTTTCTCTTCAATGATCCCCAACTTTTCTTGTACTGCTTTCTAGAATCATAATGGTTAGCCTGCAAAAATTTCTTTCTAGGATCTTGCATCCATTGGTTAGTCCAAAAATTCTTTCTATGCATAGGTATAACATATCTTTCATTATTCTTATGATATCTATTCATATCAAATGTTCTTTCGTCTAATAATTCCCTAGTTTTCAAGCTAGGACAAAATCTATCATGAATACCTAAATCCATACTTTAGAAACAAAAAATTTCACTTCTTTTACTTCTACAGGGCACAAAGCTTCCAGATCTAAGAACTTTTAACTATTCTTACCTATATCAGAGCACAGAGCTTATAGATCTTACTTCTTTTCTTCAGTATCAACCTCTTTTCTTGTAGATCTAACTTATTTCCTTCAGATCTGTCCTTCCTTCTTCAACACAGACCTTTTCAGATCAAGTGGATCATTGCACACTAGGGCATAGATCCACGCATAGAGATTTCACAATTCCAGGATGAATCTTTGCGCAAAGCTTCTTCTGCTCAATTCCCAACAATCAAAGTTTCAGGTCCCCGCAACGAAACCATTTTTTGGCACAGGGGCAGACCCAGGGTTTAACGCTATAAAAACACACTAACAAAACCCTAAATACCGACCCTTTTGGCAACACCTGAGAAGAAGATGAAGTCTCACCCGAGGTAGAGGTAGGGGTGGTTGCAAGACTCAGGTGTTTTCAACCTTAGATAGGACACGTATCTGTGATTATAACACTTAGAAATCACCTAGCATAGATTATTCATCAATATTCAACCCTCATGATACTTCATAGATAGCATAGAACATCGCAGTACATACTTAGATCTAAGATAATTCAACACTTAGCCACAAAAAGATAGATTAGATTCGACAGATCAAGCAATAAGCATCTTACATACCAGATCTAATATTCATTCATATCTCAGAATCACAAAGCATAAATAGATCTATCTAAACACATCAAAGCACTTAGCAAAGTCATAGACAAACACATCAAGTCGAGGCACAGAGCACAACACACATATTTATCGTTGTTCACCCCCACCCTAGGGCTACATCCACAAAGTCTTATTCTTTATTAGCTTCAGTTAATCAGGTTATAGCATAGAGCCATCCAAATCCCTCTTCACATAGGACATAAGATCTATGCAGCTTGCTAGATCCTTCTTCCTTGGACTACAACATAAATCCTTCTACAGTCTCTCACAGGGACTTGCACTCGTCTTTGAAAGCTTTACACAAAATGCACAAAGCCTTGACCACACAGATTCAACCCTTGGCACTTAGCCTACATCACATAGATATATCATCCACACCTTCTCTATATGGCCTAGACATCTATATATACATACAAAATAGGCCTAAACATGGGTAAACCCACAGGCCAACATCCCAATCCCATTACATTATCCCCAAAAACCCAAAAAGGGGTCTAGCTTCCATGATTTCCACTTCACCCTGTACTCCATCTTTGACAAGCTGTCGAAGTCCCAAAAATGGTCAAATATGACCAATTGTTCCTCAAAACTTGGTCAGGGCCAACAAATATGGGCACAAAGGATGATGTAAATGTAGGTAACTCACTCATGTATGGATAGTCCTTGTTGTGTCATTTCCGGTGTGTTGACGGGCGAAAATGACCATCCGTCAACTGGGAGAGTGGAACCGGTCCGGGGTTGTCTAAATAACCCAATCCGTTTGGTATGGACCACCCTGACGAGTTTAACGACTCCGTTGGCCGCTCTAAGGTCTCGTAAGGAAGCCGAAGAGAAAGTGATCTGAGCTAAGTGATCTAACTGAACTAAATAAGCAAAACTAACTATAACAAACAATCTAAAAGAAACTAAATTAAAAACAACTAACGAGACAAACTAGACTAAATATACTAATCTAACTATAAACTATTCAATAAACTAAAACTAACTACTAACTACTCTAACTATTATATATACAAAAGACTAATAACTCAAATCA
>JASDQU010817749.1:11140-26330 GCA_032191745.1 Picea mariana
AACTATGAGGACCAATACATGAGATGGACCACACTGTAGCAAGAGAGGGGCCAAGCAGTTCCGGAGTTCACTAATACCTTCCATACCTTGCGCACCAAGCTGGGTATCAAAGACTCCGAGAGACATTTGGTTCTGAAATACCGTGGGGCTCTACACAGATACATCTAGACTGAAATGGATTTTTTGGACATCTCATCACTAGGTGCTGCTTATCGATATGCTCTTAAAATTGAGCAGAAATTTAAGCACCAGAACAAACGGGAGTTTGGGTTTGCAAATCCGCAACAACCAAAGTATGACAAAGACGACCCTAACAAACAATCTTCTGAAAACTAGTCCAAGACATAGGAAAAGAAGGGTCACGAGTGTTACCACAAATTCTTGCAATATGGTGTTTTCCTTCTGGTTTCGGGCCCCTGGTGTAAATGCATTGAAGTGGGGTTTGAAAACTGGTCGAGTGTGTTTTATGCAAAGGCCGCAGCCATGAGCGCCAAGCGTAGCCCACAAAAGAAGCCTTTTTCATGCTTAAAATCGAGCGAGTGGGCACTTTGTTCTTCAATGGTGAGGATCCACAGATGGGGCAGATCAACGACCATCAGGTGAGTTCGGGTCACAGAGTTGCACATGATCAAGCACCTAAGCTCATATCCTATGGCCAAAATCACGAAACAATCAAGCCATTTCAGTATTTCGGCTAGCGGGACTTCGAGAGAACAGAGGGTCTCCTCATTCCACTACATTTCAAATCCCCGAAGCCCGAAATGCCGAAAGGGTCCAGGCCAGAGGCGGTCTCACATTCGATCCATCCATTCAAGGGACATGTGGCGCATGATTGGGTTCTGTTGCAACTTCGGCTACTGGGACTTCGAGAGAACAAAGGATCTCTTTCCTCCACTGCATTTCATATCCCCGAAGCCCGAATCGTTAAAAGGGTTTAGGCTAGAGGCGGTCCCACATTCAAGTGTTGATCTAGGCCATCCATCCAATGGGACGCATGGCGCACGATCAATCCATTTTGGCATTCTGGCTATCGGGACTTCAAAGGATAAGGGGTCTTTTTCTTCTATTGAATTTCGAAACCCCGAAACGCGAAATGCAAGGACTGCCCAGGAGCCATGTCGGCATTTTGGCTACTGGAATTTTGAGAGAACAGAAGATTTCATTCTCCCACTGCATTTCAAAGCCCCGAAGTTTGAAACGTCGAAAGGGTCCAGGCCAAAGGAGGTCTCACATTTAAATTTAGATCTGGGCCGCCCATTCAAGGGACACGTGGTGCACGATTGGGTTCTGTCGCAACTTTGGCTACCGGGACTTCGAGAGAACAGAGGGTCTCTTTCCTCCACTGCATTTCAAATCCCCGAAGCCCAAAACACTGAAAGGGTTCATGCTAGAGGCAGTCCCACATTCAAGTGTTGATCTAGGCCATCCATCCAATGGGATGCATGGCGGACGATCAAGCCATTTCGACATTCTGGCTACCGGGACTTCAAAGGATAAGGGGTCTTTTTCTTCCACTGCATTTCGAAACCCCTAAACGTGAAATGCGAGGAGTGCCCAGGAGCCATGTTGGCATTTCAGCTACCGAGATTTCGAGAGAATAGAAGATCTCATTCTCCCTCTGCATTTCAAAGCCCTGAAGCCTGAAACGCCGAAAGGGTCCGAGCCAAAGGAGATCTCACATTTAAATTTAGATCCGTTCCATCCATTCAAGGGACATGAGGCGCACGATTGGGTTCTGTCGCAACTTTGGCTACTGAGACTTCGAGAGAACATAGGGTCTCTTTCTTCCACTCCATTTCAAATCCCCGAAGCTTGAAACGCCGAAAGGGTTCAGGCCAGAGGTGGTCTCACATCCGGGCTGTCCATTCAAGGGACACGTGGCGCGCGATTGGGTTTTGTCGTAACTTCGACTACCGGGACTTCGAGAGAAAAAAAGATCTCATTCTCCCACTGCATTTCAAAGCCCCAAAGTCCGAAATGTCGAAAGGGTCCAGGCCAAAGGAGGTCTCGCATTTAAATTTCGATATGGGCCGTCCATTCCAGGGACACGTGGCACGTGATTGGGTTCTGTCGTGACTTTGGGTACCGGGACTTCAAGAGAACAGAGGGTCTCCTCTCCACTGTATTAGGAATCGCCGAAGCGCGAAATGCCGAAAGTGCATTTGAAGATAGGCACAGGGTCAGAGCCCGTGGTCACTTGGGGTGATAGAAAGAACTGTGCAAAGGGCCAAAGCGCCGGGTTTAGTTGCAGAAGGGATCGCGACGTTCTTCAGGTACCAGTTCAACTTGGCCTCGATCTTGTTCCCTGCTAAAAGTAAATGAAGGTGGGGTAAAATAGTTGAAACCTCGACTCACTCATTAAATGCAAAGCATGGAGGTTCCGACAGGCAGTCTGCTCGAGATGGTCCTGTATGCTGGTTTTTTCCAAAAGAAGCCATGCTGAGTCCTCGCCTGACCAGAGGAGTCTGTGCACGCTTTTTTGGCCTTTAATGTTTCATCTACCCCCCTACAAAGGCCATGCAAAGTTAAGATGACATTTGACGAAGGAATTCAGGCTAGATTTGACTGAAGAGACACCACACCCTGAAAGTCCTAAGATGCTTCTGCTGGGCAAAAGTTTTGGAGTATATGTACTTTGTTTTTGTATTTTGTAAGCATCGATGGTAGAGCACAACTCCCGATTGTAAAGCTTTAATTTAGCCTCTGGTTCTCTGGTTATAGAAGAACATTTGAGACTTCTTGTTTAATGGCAGCCAGCTTCTTCTTCTTCTTTTACCTCTGAATCCGAAAGCCCGAGCATGGATGATCCAATCGGGTGTTGCATAGCTATATGATGTAGGTTTGATTATATCAGTTATGTAATCTTTTTAGGTTCATTTGAAAGTTTCTTCAGCTCTGAGAGGATCTCATACCTGAGACTTTTCCCCTTTTTGTAAAGGCTGCTGGAAGACCGAATGTCCAGAGAAGACTTTATTTCCTTTCTCTTTCCCTCCACTTACTCACCACTATCCCTATTATTGGATTAAGTTAGGTTAAGACCTCACATGTCACTGCTGTTCTAGCCCAGTTTTCTGAGTTAGAATGATATGGTTCTGAGTTTCTTTCCATTTGATCAACCTTTACAAACAAATCGTGACATAAATTGATGGGTTTCGGGCTATGCTCCTGCTGCAATCCAGGAGTGACTTCTGACGCCAACATTTTATGGCGCCGTTGCCGGGGACGAAGTTGAAAATTTTCCCCAGGATTGAACGACATTGAGCCTCTGATTCTGAGGGTGCATTAGGCATCAGAGCTTTTGAAGATTGCTACTGTGCGCCTGGCGACTCCATTGTGACGACTCCACTGTGGCGAACCTGCCATTTTAATTGTTTCTTTCAGAGGTAGACACACGCGGTCCCATCCACAGTTGCCTCTAGCTACACCTGAAGCTGAGCCACAGACAATTTTCAGAAAAGGAAAGGCCCCCCAAGGAGAAACTTCCACCACCGAACTAGGTAATTTGCCTTCTCCTTCTGTAGAAACTCCTTTTTCTTCTTCTCAGCTTTGCAACAGACCATTTTTTGAAGCCTCTCGTTTCTTGAATTTCGGAAGTGTTCCTGCCGAGTTTTCTCCTCCTGGTTTTGGATTAGAGGGAGAAACCCTTGTCACTTCCCTCTCACTTGTAAGCTTATTTCCAATATCCCTTGTTCAAGCTCCTTCCCCTTCGAGTTCTCCTCCACCTAATATCCCTATGGCAGGAGAAAATCCCCCCATGACCAGAATGGAGGCTATTATAGCTGCCAGGTACACTCCCCTTTTGCTACCTCGGCCTCTCAACGCCCTTCTAGCAGATGGCTACCTCAAGCAGCTGCCCAAGTTTACAGGCAAGGGAGACATAACTGCAGAAGAACACCTTGAAGCCTTTTACAGTTTTACAGATGATCATGTCATCATGCATGCAGATGTGTGGATGAGGATTTTCGTCCATAGCCTTGAGGGTGAGGCTAGAAAATGGTTTAGGGCCCTGCCTACTGGATCTATTAATGGGATTGAGGCTTTGGATAATGCCTTTTTGAGACAGTGGGGAGACAAAAAAGACTTCATGTATTACATGACAGAGTTTAGATCTTTGAAGAGAAAAGAAGGAGAGCATGTTTCTGAATTCTTCAAAAGATTTAACAAAATGTACAATAAAATTCCCACTGAGATTAAGCCCTCAGAAGCCTCTGCGAAGATCACTTATGCTAGCGCTTTTGATCCGGATTTCTGCCTCCTGTTGAGGGAAAGGAGAGCCACCACTTTGGCTCACATACAAGACGTGATCATAGAAGTAGAGTCTAATATATTGGTTGACCGACTTAGGAGTAAGGCTGACAAAGACGTACCCAGGAGGAGAGCTGAAGCCTCCTCATCCCATTCCTCTCCCCTTCCCCCTCAGACGGATGAGGTAACTAAAGTGTTGAAATCTCTTTTGGCTAGGATGGAAAGGTGGGAGTTAGAGGGGAAGCCCGTGTACAAAAATCCCCAGAATACTGACAACAGAGGTTTTAGGAGTCCTGGTAACAATGTGACACAGGTCTTCCCAAGGGAACAAAAGAGTAGAGACATAGATGATCAGAGGATTCAGACCCCTCTCCAAAGCAACATAGTTGCTCATGAGGAAGGAGAGGAGATAGAAGAACTTGACCTTGAAATTCACTGCATTGAAGACACCTCCCCTTTTCCCCATTTGACTCAATATGCATATGAAGAATCCCTTATGAACATCCAAATCAATGAGTTGGGTAAAGGGGAGAATGCCAACAACGCCCCTAACAGATACCATCTTAGGTCAAAGAAGAAAGATGATACTTTTGACAGCCAGGATCAGCCCCTCATAGTAGAAAGGCCCGCTAAAGCTGCAACGATAACTACTAGAGAAAATAAAACTCAGAATACTTCGTCAGCAGCCAAAGAGCCTGTCTCCAAGGTAAGGGAACTTCCTAAACCTCCCTCCTCTTTTAGTTTTGAGCATGAGATTCAGAAGTTCAGGATTCCTGTACCCCTCTCCGAACTAGTTAAAAATGAAGATTTCAAAAGGTCCCTCTCCAAGCTGCTACAATCCGAGCCCCCCCAGCTTTCCACAGACTCAATAAATCTTCAGGATGAGAAGCTGACAATTGTCCTAGGTCCCATGTTAGAAGACAGAGATGATTCATCCCCTCCCTTCTACACATCCTTGAACATACATGATAAGGTGTTGCATAATTGCCTCATGGATTCAGGGGCCTCCCACAACCTTATGTCCAAAATAGTCATGGAAGAAGTGGGAATGGAGGTGATGAAGGCTTACCATGATTTGTACTCTTTCGATTCAAGGAGGGTGCAATGCCTCAGAGTCATCAAAGACTTGGTTGTCTCTTTGTTGCAGCTGCCAATGAAAAGCGTGGTCATGGACATTGTAGTAGCCGATGTTCCTCCCAAGTTCGGCATGTTGTTGTCAAGATCTTGGATTAAAAAACTTGGAGGAACATCACAAATGGATCTCACATATGTTTCCATTCCAGTCTTTGGAGGGGAACACAGGAGGTTGTACAGAGAAGCTCAGTTGGCCTACATTGTTAGTGATGAGGCAAATCCCACCAATTACCTTATCTTTCCACTAGACACTGATTTTGGATCTAGTTTGTTGCAGCTCACTGATGTACTTGAAGCCCCTTTTCAAATCAGAAGGCGACCCCTTTTTAATCACAAGATGCCTCCTCCAACCACCTTTGTTTGGAAGATGTTTTTCGAGGGGGATTCTTTTAGCAAAGGCGTTGGTGCTGGAGTGGTGTTGGTGTCACTTTGTTAGGAAACCATATCCCTGTCATATAAGCTAGAATTTGAAGCCACCAATAATGTGGCGGAATACGAAGCTCTGGTTCTAAGTTTAAGGGTTGCAAAAGAGATGGGAATAGAGGTGATAGAAGTGTTCAGAGATGCTGAGCTGATTATTTGGCAAGTCAGAAATGCTTATCGGGCCAAGCATCCTCGACTCAGGACCTACAAAAATGAGGTGTGGGACTTGATTGACAATTTCTTCTCGGCTTTCAACATCTCTTTTATTCCAAGGGAGAAAAATGCTTTGGCCGATTCCTTGGCCGTTTCGGCGAGTTTGGTCAGGATCCCTTTGCCGCCTAAGAGCAAATACGAGGTTGAGATAAAATATAGGCCAGTTGTACTGGACAATGTCAGACATTGGAAGGTTTTCGAAGACGATCTTGAAATCAAGAATTTTCTGCAGGCTGTCGACGAATTTTTTGCGTCGCACATTGATCAGGATCCCGACCTTGAAGGTCACCCTTGCCCTGAGGTATTTTTAAATAAAATTGCTAATCACTAGATTATTCAGCTACCTAACAGTCACATTTCGAAGGGGCTAGTCCCTTTAGAAAGATTGTTCGATGGGAATGATGTGGCAGTAAAGGGGGAAGTTTCAAATGAAGATGTCGATTCAGCTGAGTGCAACATCGGCACGCAGGAGGAGCCTAAATTTGTCAGGTTGTCAAGCAGCCTGACCAAAGAACAGAGAGATGAATATACTGAGCTATTAAAAAAATTTGTTGATCTGTTCGCATGGACTTATGAAGACCTCAAGACATATGACACGTTTGTCATTGAACATAAGATCCCACTGAAGGAGGAGGCTAAACCATTTAGGCAGAAGTTAAGACACATAAATCCCATTTTGCTGCCTGTCATGGAGAGAGAAGAAAAGAAACTGTTAGATGCCCAAATCATTGTTCCCTTGAGATATTCTAAGTGGGTGGCCAATTTGGTCCTAGTGAGGAAGAAAAGTGGGGAAATCAGGCTCTGTGTTGACTTCAGGAACCTCAACAGGAGCTCAAAGAAAGACAACTATCCGTTGCCCAATATGAAACACATATTGCAGAGGGTAACTAGTGCATCCAGGATATCCATGGTTGATGGTTTCTATGGGTATAATCATATATCAGTCATGCCCGAGGACAGAGAGAAGATGACCTTCACCACCCCCTGGGGGACATTCATGTATGCTAAGATGCCATTTGGACTTATGAACACAGGAGCAACTTTTCAATGAGCTATGGATATGGCCTTCATCAGAGAAAAGGACCAGTTTGTGGTGATCTATCTAGATGACATCACAGTCTTCTCTAGGTGTGATAAGGAGCACTGCTGTCACCTAAGGAAGGTTTTCTTGAAATGTCGAAAGTTTGGCTTTTCTTTAAATCCCAAGAAGTCTATGTTTTCTATGAAGGAGGGGAAGATGTTAGGCCATATAGTATCAACAAAGGGAGTGAGGATTGACCCCAACAGGGTAGAGTCAATTCAAACCCTGTCACTTCCTAGATCTAGAAAGGAAGTTCAGGCCTTTTTGGGGAAGATTGATTTTCTAAGGAGATTTGTCTCAAATTTTGTTGAGTTGGTGAAACACATCACAACCATGATCAGGAAAGGAAATGAAGTAAAATGGACTGGTGAGCCCAGGGAATCTTTCGTCCAAATAAAAAGGGCGTTGACTGAGGCAACTGTGTTGGTCAGTCCTAACTATTCCAAGGATTTCCCAATTTTTTCGTTCGCTTCTTTTGATACAGTAGCAACGATCTTGTTGCAGAAAAACAAGGAGGGTCGAGAGCAGCCCATTTCCCTCTTCAGCAAGGCATTAAGAGACGCAGAGATCAGGTATGAAATCATGGAGAAGCAAGCTTATGCCTTAGTGAAAGCTCTCAAAGCTTTCAGATTCTATGTCTTGCACTCAAAAGTGACTGCGTACGTGCCTTCATCATCTGTGAAAGATATCCTTATACAACCTGACGTAGATGGAAGAAGAGATAAATGGATCGCCAAGATTTTGGAGTTTGTCCTAGAGATAAAACCCACCAAGTTTGTGAAAGGGAAGGGTTTAGCCAAGCTGTTGGCTAAATCCAATTGCAGGGCCTTGAGGGTTAGCTTCATAAATATTTGCTCAAAAAATCAGCAAGTTGAGTTGTCCAGCATAATCTCTCATGAAGGCTCATCACTAGCAGAACACACCTGGTACCAAGACATTTTATACTTTCTGCAAGAGCTGAAGCCTCCTGATGGAATGGGTATAGTAAGGCAAGAGATTTAAAGCTCAAGTCGATAAGGTATTGCCTCATTGACCAAGTCGTGTACTGGAGAGACCCCCTAGGGGTGTTGCTCAGGTGTCTGAGCCCACAGGAAGCCCAAAAAGTTATGTTTGAGTTTCATGGCAGCATTTGTGGAGGGCATCATTTTTGGAAGATCACAGCTCACAAAATTCTTAGGGTTGGGTACTACTTGCCCACCTTGTTCACCGATGTCTGCAGAGAAGTTAGAGCTTGTATCAAATGCTAAAGGTTCTAAAAAAAGCAGCAACTCAACTCACTGCCACTAAAGCCTGTGGTAGCTTTAGCACCTTTTCAGCAGTGGGGGTTAGATTTCATTGGGGAGATTCATCCTCCTTCAAGTGGCCAGCACAGATGGATCCTGACTGCAACAGACTATTTCACTAAGTGGATAGAAGCAGCCCCCACCAGGAGTGCTTCTCACAAGGTTATTATCAGCTTCCTAGAGGATATCATAGCCTGATTTGGATATCCCAGCAGAATTGTCACTGATAATGCTGCTTCTTTCAAGTCTGAGCCTCTGATTAAGTTCTGTGAATAGTTCAAAATTTTGCTGATTCACTCCACCCCCTATTATCCTCAAGGAAATGGATTGGCAGAATCTTCCAATAAAAGCCTAATCAAGCTCATCAAAAGATTGTTGGAAGACAACAAGAGGGCCTGGGATTCAAAGCCCAAATTCGCTCTATGGGTCGATCGAGTGACAACAAAAAATTCCCTGGGCACCTCACCTTTTCAACTGGTTTATGGGACGAAGGCTATTTTCCCCACTCAACTCACATTACCTGTAGTGAAATTCGTCCAAGATCTTGAAGGAGAGCCAGACCATATGTTCAAAGGGATTCATCAAATAGTGGAGGTGCAACAGATCAGGGAACAGGTGATGGACAGGGCCCATAGTCATCAGTAGAAGGTCAAGCAGGCTTTTGACAGGAAGGTCACAAAGAAGGAATTCAAGCTCGGGGATTTGGTGCTTAAGTGGGATGCACCCAGGCAGGATAGGGGCAAACACTTCAAGTTTGACGCCCTCTGGATCGGACCCTTCAGGATCACTAAAGTATTCTCAAATAACACTTATAAGTTGGAGGATTTGGAGGGTGAGGAAGTCTTTAATGGCCCAGTAAATGGGCATTTCCTAAAAAAATGTTTTGTTTGAGCCGTAGGCGGCTCCTCGTTTTGTAAATATTGTCCTTTTAGTTGTTTATTTATTTATTTTCGGCTTAATAAGATGACTCCATAGCCCAAAAACAAGGCATTGAAGCTGCAAATGAGTTCTTAGAGCATCTCAGGGACGACTCTATCCCCCATGGAGCCTAATGTTAGTGCAAATTCTTGCAAGATGGTGTTTTCCTTCTGGTTTCGGGCCCCTAGTGTAAATGCATTGAAGTAGGGTTTGAAAATTGGTCGAGTGTGTTTTATGCAAAGGCCGCAGCCATGAGCGCCAAGGGCAGCCCACAGAAGAAGCCTATTTCGGGCTTAAAATGAAGCGAGTGGGCACTTTGTTTTTCAACGGTGAGGATCCACATATGGGGCAGATCGACGACCATTGGGTGAGTTTGGGTCACGGAGTTGCACGTGATCAAGCACCTGAGCTCATCTCCAATGGCCAAAATCACGAAGCGATCAAGCCATTTCAGTATTTCGGCTACCGGAACTTCGAGAGAACAGAGGGTATCCTCATTCCACTGCATTTCAAATCCCCGAAGCCCAAAACACCGAAAGGGTCCAGGCCAAAGGCGGTCTCACATCCAGACCATCTATTCAAGGGACACGTGGTGCACGATTGGGTTCTATCGCAACTTCGGCTACCGAGACTTCGAGAGAACATAGGGTCTCTTTCCTCCACTACATTTCAAATCCCTGAAGCCCGAAATGCCGAAAGGGTTCAGGTGAGAGGCGGTCCCAGATTCAAGTGCTGATCTAGACCGTCCATCCAATGGGACGCGTGGCGCATGATCAAGCCATTTTGGCATTCCGACTATCGGGACTTCAAAGGATAAGGAGTCTTTTTCTTCCACTGCATTCCAAAACCCCGAAATGCGAAATGCGAGGAATGCCCAGGAGCCATGTTGGCATTTTGGCTAATGGGACTTCGAGAGAACATAAGATCTCATTCTCCCACTGCATTTCAAAGCCCCGAAGCCTGAAATGCCGAAAGGGTTCAGGATAAAGGAGGTCTCACATTTAAATTTAGATCCGGGCCATCCATTCAAGGGACACGTGGCACACGATTGGGTTATGTCACAACTTTGGCTACCGGGACTTCGAGAGAATAGAGGGTCTCTTTCCTCCACTGCATTTCAAATCCCTGAAGCCCAAAACATCGAAAGGGTTCAAGCCAGAGGTGGTCCCACATTCAAGTGTTGATCTAGGTTGTCCATCTAATGGGACGCGTGGCGCACGATCAAGCCATTTCGGCATTCTGGCTACCGGGACTTCAAAGGATAAGGGGTCTTTTTCTTCCACTGCATTCTGAAACCCCGAAAAGCAAAATGCGAGGAGTGCCTAGGAGCCATGTCGTCATTTTGGCTACAGGGACTTCAAGAGAACATAAGATCTCATTCTCCCACTGCTTTTCAAAGCCCCTAAGACTGAAACACCGAAAGGGTCCAGGCTAAAGGAGGTCTCGCATTTAAATTTGGATCCAGGCCATCCATTCAAGGGACACGTGGCACACGAATGGGTTCTGTCGCAACTTCGGCTACCGAGACTTCGAGAGAACAGAGGGTCTCTTTCCTCCACTGCATTTCAAATCCCCGAAGCTCGAAACCTCGAAAGGGTTCAGGCCAGAGGCAGTCTCACATCCGAGCCATCCATTCAAGGGACACATGGCGCGTGATTGGGTTCTGTCGCAACTTCGGCTACTGGGACTTCGAGAGAACAGAAGATCCCATTCTCCCACTGCATTTCAAAGCCTCGAAGCCTAAAACGCTGAAAGGGTTCAGGCCAAAGGAGGTCTCGCATTTAAATTTTGATCCGAGCCGTCCATTCCAAGGACACGTGACGCGCGATTGGGTTCTGCCACGACTTCGAGAGAACAAAGGGTCTCCTCTCCACTGTATTAGGAATCGCCAAAGCGCAAAATGCCAAAAGTGCCTTTGAAGATAGGCGCAAGGTCACAGCCCGTGGTCACTTGGGCTGATTAAAATAACTGTGCAAAGGGCCAAAGCGTCGGGTTTAGCTGCAGAAGGGATCAACGCGTTCTCCAGGCACCAGTTCCACTTGGCCTTGATCTTGGTCCCTGCTAAAAGTAAATGAAGGTGGGGGAAGGTAGTTGAAACCTCGACTCACTCATTAAATGCAAAGCATGCAGGTTCTGGCAGGCAGTCTGCCCGAGATGGTCCTGTATGCTGGTTTTTTCCAAAAGAAGCCATGACGAGTCCTCGCCTGACCAGAGGAGTCTGTGCATGCTTTTTTGGCCTTTAATTTTCAGCTACCCCCCTACAAAGGCCATGCAAAGTTAAGATGACATCTGACGAAGGAATTTAGGCCAGATTTGACTAAAGAGACACCACACCCTGAAAGTCCTAAGACGCTTTTGCTGGGCAAAAGTTTTGGAGTATATGTACTATGTTTTTGTATTTTGTAAGCATCGATGGTAGAGCACAGCTCTCGATTGTAAAGCTTTAATTTAACCTTTGGTTCTCGGGTTATAGAAGAACATTTGAGACTTCTTGTTTAATGGGATCCATCTTCTTCTTCTCCTTTTCCCTCTGAATTTGAAAGTCCGGGCATGGATGATCTAGTCAAGTGTTGCATAGCTATGTGATGTAGGTTTGATTATATCAATTCTGCAATCTTTTTAGGTTCATTTGGAAGTTTCTTCGGCTCTGAGAGGATCTCATACACAAGACTTTTCCCCTTTTTGTAAAGGCTATTGGAAGACCGGATGTCCAGAGCAGACTTTATTTCCTTTCTCTTTCCCTCCACTTACTCACCACTATCACTATTACTGGCTTAAGTTAGGTCAAGACCTCACATGTCACTGTTGTTCCAACCTAGTTTTCTGAGTTAGAACGATATGGTTCTGAGTTTCTTTCCATTTGATCAACCTTTACAAACAAATCGCATCATAAATTGATGAGTGTCAGGTTCTGCTCCTAATGCAATCTAGGAGTGACTTCTGATGCCAACAACGGAAAGACAAAAAAGGACATCGGAAAATGGTGCGATTTCCACAAAATCCCTTGGCACAACACCAATGAATGTCGCTAAAAATAGTCATTGGTAGCCGAGATCAAAGACAAGGAGCCGAACCTTGATTCATATTATGATTATGAAAATACTAGTAAAGGACAGATCATTGACGCAGACCCCACAGCTATTGTCGCGACCGCAATAATTCAACCTAAAGAACCAACAGATTCTGAAGAGGGGGAGCACCTTTTTCATTCATAGATGTGGGTGAAGGGGACCCCGCTACATTTTATTGTTGATAGCAGAAGCCAAAAGAACCTCATCTTAGCAGAGGTCATCAAATAGTTGGGATTGTCAACAACACCACACCCGCAATCATACAACATCGGGTGGCTTTGCCAAGGACAAGATCTTCGTGTCAACCAGTAGTGTCGATTGTCACATGGTATCCATCCCTTCAAGGATGAGGTATTATGTGATGTTGCCCCACTGGATGTCTGTGATGTTCTCTTGGGCCAATCATATATGTGGAAGTGCCATGCTGTTTATGAGTCTCGACCTCGCAGTGTCATTATTACTTTGGGGGGTCATCTCTATAGAATACCAGAGGTAGTTCCGACTACTGTTCCACCAAAAAAGTGCTGCAAGGTAGTATTTCATACTACAAAATTCAGTTTCCTCACAATCTATTCAAAAGGGGAACATAAGGAGATTGGAACCACTACAACCTCGCCCAGAGCACCTTCTATCCAACAGAAGCAGGTCGACAAGGTTGCAACAAAGCGCAAAGATTCCTTCTGCACACCATCCTCTCATTTATACCAACTTGTTGAATATCCACAGCTCCAACAGGTTCATGACAGACTTCCACAAACTAAGCAGCACGACGTCTCCAACAATACAAGCATCTCACCAAGATGCAGATCCAACAAACGCTTTTCCCTCTCCCCCGAGAACTCACCGCAATGGAGACAATTGCTTCCTAAGGAGGGAATATTGATCCAAGTGGATATCAGTGGCCACCCACCTTTTTCGACTGGCTCAAAACAATTTTCTGGCAATTTTGACAATTTATTATTTTTAGCAGGTTTTAACTTCCGGGGCCATTTTGAGGACCTAAATGAAGGTTTTTTGAGATAGAGGTTCTCAACGATGGCCTAATACATGATTGAGCCCCCAAAATGAATCTCCTCAACAATACCTTTCCAACGAGCTACCATACGCCTAAAACAGAGATCGTATGCAAAAGTTACGACCCCGGGAAGTTGATGTACTCACTTACCCAAACAGGGCCCACATGACTTTTGGCACTTCATCTCCTAGGGTTAGGTTTTTGGATTCCTAGAACTTTTGCCATTCCTGTTTATTGTAAAAAGGCCTTCAGAGCCTCATTGTAGTCATCTTCTTGCGAATGCGAGTAGCCGTCACATCTCTTCTCAGAGATAAGTTGCCACCATTCTAGCGAATCTTTCACTCTGTATTTTTACAGTCTCTATACATTTCTTTCATTAATAGAAATCGTGTATTACTATATATCTGTGTTTATGTTTGCATCTCTGATACATTCATGTTATATTATTGAATATCTGCGATATCTCTGTGCATTTCTTTATTATATCTTCGATCTCATTTCGTGACGAACATAATCCGGATCAGTGGTATCAGAGCAGGCTGCTCTTGATCATTTTTTTCAGTGCATGTCCCCATCGAGGTCTGAGAATAGCAAGTTGGGTCTCAAGCTTGTCTCTCTTGAAGACAATCTCTCTCGCACACCCAAGAAACCCTCAATGGTGGAAGAAAAGAAAAACAATGGAGCAGACGATCCTATCAATCTGTTGCTTGAGCAAGCTCTCACGCGACAGAGGGACGAAATGATAGAGAATTTTGCCCACATTCTTCAATGCCTGCCGATAGCAGCAGGCGCATCTTCATCAAGCGACCACTTTGGAGGCACCTCACCTTTCAAGGTACAAGTTAATTTTGATATTCTTTATTTGAAGGACAGATAGATGCATAAGCCCTAGAAAAATGGTTAACTCTGCTAGAAGGTTATTTCTCTGTTCACAATTTTTCTGACAAAGAAAAGATCACCTTCACACTCCTTAAAGCTCTCTCTCGTGTCAAACATTGGTGGGAAACTTACTGGAATCAAAGTTCCACAAAGGAGTCTGGAATATATGGGGTTGATCCCACTTGGGATTTTTCTGTGGATGCGGTAAAAGAATAGTATTACCCTGTTGGCAACTATGAGGATCAGTACATGAGATGGACCACAATGCGGCAAGAGAGGGGCCAAGCAGTTCCGGAGTTCACTAATACCTTCCATACCTTGCACACCAAGTTGGGTTTCAAAGACTCCGAGAGACATTTGGTTCTGAAATACCGTGGGGCTCTACACAGATATATTCAGACTGAAATGGATTTTCTGGACATCTCATCACTAGGTGCTGCTTATCGATATGCTGTTAAAATTGAGCAGAAATTTAAGCACCTAAACAAACGGGAGTTTGGGTTTGCAAATCCACAACAACCAAAGTATGACAAAGACGGCCCTGATAAACAGTCTCCTGAAAAACAGTCTAAGACACAGGAAAAGAAGGATCACAGGAAGACAAAAAAGTACACTGGAGAATGGTTCGATTTCCACAAAATCCCTTGGCAAAACACCGATGAATGTCGCTCAAAACAGTCATTGGTGGCTGAGATCAAAGACAAGGAGGCGAACCTTGATTCAGAATATGATTTTGAAAATACTGGTAAAGGATAGATCATTGAAGCAGACCCGATTGCTATTGTCGTGACCACAACAATTCAACTTGAAGAACCAACAGATCCTGAAGAGGGGGAGCACCTTTTTCAATCACAAATGTGGGTGAATTGGACACCCCTATATTTTATTTTTGATAGTGGAATCCAGAAGAACCTCATCTCAACAGAGG
>JASDQU010817750.1:21789-39213 GCA_032191745.1 Picea mariana
AACTATGGCTAACTGTGCATTCTTCTCTTTTTCCTTGATCATCTCATCCATGTCTGCTTCCATTTCCCCAATCTATGCATTTTTCTCCATAATCAGTTTGAGCATTTTTCTTTTTAGCTCTTTGTCTCAGCCATATCTTTAGTTTGTGAATACTCTATTGCTAGTAGTTCCAATTGTTTCCTGAGTGATGTTATGCCAACATTCTTCTTCTTAATCAATTCTTATGTTTCTTTGACATTAGCTGGGTCAGATCCAATCTTGAGTACTAATTTCTCTAATGATTTTATCTTATTATCCTTGGCCAAAGAAGATATATTTTCAATATTCTATTGAGACTGGATATTAGTTAGTGATACATGTAATTTGGAAGTTGTCATTGCAGTGTTTGTTAGTGTTGAATAAATCATCCCCCCTGCCTGTCTGTGCATATACATCTGATCAATAGGATGGATATCCTTTGTATCAAATTCAAATGAAGTCTTCTTGTAATCAAATGTTGTCTTTGGATAGGGGACCTATTCCTGTAAGAATTCCATTTTCATTCTTCCCTTCCCTATGTCAAAATCTGACAAAACTGTGTGTTGAGAAGTAGAAGTCTATTTCCAAACTTGAGTATAAGTATTTCTTTTGAGAAGTTCATTCTTTTGCTTAGTTTCCATATACTTATAAAAAATATTTGACTCCTTTTCTCCATGAATTGACTCAGATGTTAGAGATGTGTCTAGATTCCTTTGTGAAGCTCATGATGCTGGAGATACTGTAAACAAACTGGTTGATTGTGCTGAAGAGTGTGGTCCTTCCAATACTATTTTAGACTACATTTCTCCCTCTTTAATAAAACATGTTGTAGGAATGGTTTTAGTCTTGTTCTTATATATTTGAAAATCATCTATTGAGACCTCTATGACTGAAGGAGAGTCTTCATTCCTTGATCTTTTCTCTGCTTGTCTGTGAGTTGTGATAGTTTGTGAAGTGGTCATAGACAAAAAAAAATCTTCTACTTCTTGCAAAGTGTTCTCTTCCCACTCAGCCTGGTTCATGTATTTTTCAATCTCTGGACTTTTTGCATGCACATAGGGAGTGGTATTTTGTTTGGTCCTTAGCTCATAAATAATTCCAAATGGGTCATATGACCAAGAAAATCTTAGAGGAAACTTCATCTATTTTAAGAGGATGTCTGCTTCTTCACTTGTTTCTCTTTTGTTGCAAATAAATGGTCCTATCTGAGTTTTAATTCTGAACTGAGATTTCTTCTTGGCTGCTACAAAGTGGATTTCATCTGAATTTATCATCTGTCTTATGTAATCCAATTCAAAAATCCTCATTGGGAGGTATTTAGGCAACATGTATGGTGGCAACTCATATCCATACACCCTTATTTCTATATAACTTTGGTATAAATACCAGTCACCTGTGTTGGCCTACATAGTTAGATGTAAAACCTTCTGAATTTATTCACTAACCCTTGGTTATGTACTATTTCTCAGTAAACAAGTAGCTGTATAAATGAACTGATCAATAAAATCTTTTAAACTATACGCCATTGAGTTATTTCTCACCAATGAAATCCAAAAGATGACTGAGTGTGAGCTTCCTTGTTCATTTAACTTCTGGAGTGTGAAAGGGAACCTGTCTGCTTGATAGAATATGAACATATAAACCAAAATTGAAGAATACTTGAACATCCCTTCGGTTGGAAACTTAATAAATTTTTCATGAATGTTGTCAGCCAAGAATTGACTGAAATTGAAGTTCATAGAAACCTTTTCTTCTATAGAGAAAATGGACATAAAACCTAAAATAGGTTCATCAACCCACTCATCAGAATAATATCCTAATAGACATGAGATCATGGAGATAATGTTATTAGCCTTCTCTGGGAAAATAGAACAGGGGTATGGTGGATTTTTCTTAGGAAGTTGGGCATCTTCAAGGAGACAAATTTAAAAAATTTGGGCTCTCTGGGAAAAGGTCAATTTCTAATACAATTCATTTAGGGCTTCGACAGAGAAAGGGGTGGTGGAGTTATTTTGAGGGATCTACAACATTTGGTTAATGGTCTCAGGAGTAATTGTAAGCAAAATTTTACCATTGTGATATGCAATGGCTCTTTGGCTTGGCATATAACTAGCTTGGCATTTAACGACGAATTTAGGGAAAAAGTGTATTTGAGGAAAGATGTAGAGGGGTAAATTGGATTATCATAGTCCAATTTCGTCACTTTGGTCAAGGAAATCATCATTCATCCAACAATGTAATTCAAATAAATTGAATTCACACCTAGGATCTGCAACTTTATAATCTTTGTATGTTAGAGGAATGTGGTCAAGGTCAATTGGAGGGGGAACGATTGGATTTTTAGAGGTGTCAACAAACTTTCCTTTGGGAACCATTAACTATGAACATATAAGCCAAAATTGAAGAATACTTGAACATCCCTTTGGTTGGGAACTTAATAAATTTTTCATGAATGTTGTCAGCCAAGAATTGACTGAAATTGAAGTTCATAGAAACCTTTTCTTCTGTAGAGAAAATGGACAGAAAACCTAAAATAGGTTCATCAACCCACTCATCAGAATAATATCCTAATAGACATGAGAGCATGGAGATAATATTATTAGCCTTCTGTGGGAAAATAGAAGAGGGGTATGGTGGATTTTTCTTAGGAAGTTGGGCATCTTCAAGGAGACAAATTTCAAAAATTTGGGCTCTCTGGGAAAAGATCAATTTCTGATACAATTCATTTAGGGCTTCGACAGAGAAAGGGGTGGTGGAGTTATTTTGAAGGATCTACAACATTTGGTTAATGGTCTCAGGAGTAATTGTAAACAAAATTTCACCATTGCGATATGCAATGTCTCTTTGGCTTGGCATATAACTAGCTTGGCATTTAACGACAAATTTACAGAAAGATGTAGAGGGGTAAATTGGATTATCAGAGTCCAATTTTGTCACTTTGGTCAAGGAAATCATCATTCATCCAGCAATGTAATTCAAATAAATTGAATTCACACTTAGGCTCTACAACTTTATAATCTTTGTATGCTAGAGGAATGTGGTCAAGGTCAATTGGAGGGGGAACCATTGGATTTTCAGAGGTGTCAATAGACTTTCCTTTGGGAGACATAATTGAAAAAATAACAATAGAATAGGATAGTAATGTTTTAATTTACCGGGAAAATAGCTTTCCAGTTAAATCTAAGTGATGGTGGTGGTAGTCTGACAACAAGCTTTTCTCGGTCTTCATGGGTTCACAGTCAACAAATAGTGTAACGGGGGGGAAAGGGGGTTTTTTGTACGTGATATTCGTTAGGGTGTGAGACCATTACAGGACAGCTAACGGTCATATGGAAGGAGTTAATTGGATAATGGATAGTAGGTGTGGGAACAAGTGTCATGTAGGAAGAGGGGAGTAGTGGGGAATGGGTGGTATCGAAAGTGAGTTAGGAATATTTTAGAGGGGGTAGTAGGCAGTGTCTGGTAATCAAAGTGGGGGTAAGAAACAATGAGGGATTGACACGTTAGGTGGGTCTGGGGTGGGGGAAAGAAACTTTTCAGACCCCCCCTCCGCCGATAAAGAGCTAGGTCGGGGGGGAGAAAACAAATGAGGGTCATCGATTGAGAGGAGGGACGATGTCATCGAGGAATATTTTCACGGAATTTACGCACTACAAGACAAAACATTTCAACTTTGGTTAAAAACATATGTGTTGTGAAACATAAGAAAAATAATTTTCTTACTAACCTTTTCATTCTCATTTTATTTTTCCTATACTAATCTAACTTATTTTCATCAACTTAGGGTGAATTTTAATGTGCATACCCTATTTAATTTTCTCTGAAGGGAAACTTTATCTAACCTATATTATATCCTATGCATCTACCTAATTAATCTAGCTTAAACAATCGGATTAATTTCTTCCTCTACCTAACAACAGAAATTGAAAATTGTTTGATCATGATTAAACTGTATGATTCAAACAAGGATATAGGAATGTGGCATTCAAATTTACAGCAATTTCACACTTTTTTTCTTTTCATGGGGTTTTCTTGTTTTTCTCTCTTTTTTTTTCTTTTTTTTTCTCCTTTTTTCATTTTTTTTCATTTTTTTTCATTTTTTTTTTCTGTTTTTTTCTTTTCTACCCTCTTTTCATTTACGTTATTTTTTTATCTTTTTCTTTTACTTTTGGAAATCATTTGCAGTGTGTAATATTATTTACAATATAAAATCATTGAAATAAAAGTATTCAATCACCATTTGATACTATGAACTATAGGACTCTAATAGTGGATCCATTGGGGATGGTGCTCTCCCTATGAGGAGCCAAGAACTAGTGATCGATAACCTTGAATTAGCTTCTCCAGTATCCTCTACATCTGATTTTTTTTATTATAGGTGTAAACATTGTGACAAATGATTAGGAGCTTAGGTCCTTCTCTTCAGTTTTCAACTTCTGATATGAGTCACCCACTCATGACAGTAAAACATAAAATGGTATTTATAATGATCTTAAGTGAGAAATGATTATATTCAATTGAAAAGTAGTGCTTGAGCATTCTTCCATGGACAGGTCCACTTGGACGATCTGCTCCATCCATATCCTTAAGAAAGAATGCATTATTTCCTCTGTAAGCATGGATTATGTAAGGACCTTTCCATAAATTATATAATTTTCCATGCTTACCTTTCTCTTCTTTCCTTGAATCCCATTTCAACACTTTGTCTCCTATTTGGAAATCATCATCCTTGATTATTTTAATATATATCTTCTTAATTTTCTCCTGGATCACTTGAGTTTTATTGTAAAAATTTTCTTTGGATTGTTGTAGTTGTATGGTTTGATTTATTCTCCTTTGGATGTCATTAGGTTCTGCTTGCACTTCCTATAGTATTTTCATAGCAAGGACACCTACAGAAATAGGAAAACAACATCCATTCCATAAACCAATTTGTATGGGGGACATGCCAATTGATCTCTTAGTAGTAAGTCTATCAGCCCATAATGCATTTCCCAACATTTTGTGCCATGACTTTGTGTTATCTTGCAACAAATTTTTGATGATATTAACCAAAATGTTGTTGAAAGACTCTATTAATCCATTCCCTTGAGGGTAATAGGAAGTAGAGTGTCCTAAAGTAATTCGATAGTTGCTTCAAAACTCTGCCATATTCTTTGATTTGAATGTTTTTGCATTATCAGTGATGATCTTCCTGGGACATCCAAATCTTGAAAGAATATTAGTTTCTAAAAATTTAATAATCACAGCATCAGTAGCTTGCCTTGTAGGTACAACTTCAATCCATTTGGTAAAATAGTCACTGGTTGAAAGGATCCATTTGTGTTGTCATGATGATGGTGGATGAATTTATAAATGAAATCCAAACCCCAATGTTGAAAGGGAGTTTCAACTGATATCGGTTTCAAGGGTAAAGTGTAACATCTCTCTCTTGTGTGCACTGAACGAACTTATTCTTTGAGGACATTTGCTTGAAAGTGATCCATATTATTATACTATTAGCCGTTTGATTATGTTTATGAGGCATTATGGATATGATAATATGTTGTTTTGTTGTATTTACATAGACAGGTGTTATTGATGGATTTCTTCTGAGTGTGCAAGACTTTGGACCTCAAGGATGCAGAGCCATCGATGAAACCCCTTGAACTCTGAATCGAGTCAGGAAGTGGACTGTTGGGTTGAATATTGTTGATGTGACTTATGTACATATGGTTAGATGTTATGATGATTGATTATTATTTCTACCATGATTCGTTGATGGATGTAGGCTGACGATAGCTTGTCGACCAGACTCACATGTGGAGTAGAGGGGTCACACATGACAACCAGATACTTTGAGGGAGAAGTGTGGGAGAAGCCCTGCCACATCCTAATAGCACTCTTGTCGTGGCTCAAACTGTAGGTTAACGATTACCTAGTTCAATAAGACCCATGATGTCGTGAGGGTAGACTGTGATAGTCACTCACGATGATTATAAGGGGTGCGCAATAAGAAAGGGGCCTTATTCCTTAGAGGCCCTTAGTCTCCCACAAGATCATATGGTCGAGTATTGACTCCATGGGTTTTTATGTCTACCAAGTGAATTAAGAGGCAAGTGGAACCCTTGGAGCATGTAGTGCGTCCTGAAGGGCACGTCGCACAAGAAAAATGAAAAGAGGCGAGTGGCACCCTTGAAGCACGTAGTGTGTCCTGAAAGGCATGTCGCGCAAGAAAAATAGAAAGAGGTGAGTGGAACCCTTGGAGCACCTAGTGCATCCTGAAGAGATGTTGGCACCAGGACGAAGTAGAAAGAAGGCGGATTATGAGTAAAGAAAGTGTGAAGGAAAATGAGGTAACAGCATAAGGGAAGTGACAGTTGGAAGGAATAACAACATGCGCACGTGGGAGGAATACCTAACGATGTTAGGGTTAGGGTTTTGGTAATACATTGTAAATGGTTGAAGATCCCAATAGATATAAATATAGATACATAGGTATTATATGGGGGTTCACTTTTTGTATTAGTTTGTCTTTTGTAATATTCCATCATAGTATGTACGAGTTGATGTGCTATGTAATACTATTATGACCCATTTTTGTAATCTATTGAGAAAATAACAGAGGAGAGAAGAAATATATGAGGATTATATTGCAGGTTGTGGATCATGGTGCGATCTAGTTTTCCTCATACAAATCTTACCAGTCTCAGGAGAATTGAAAGCGCATGGTGCTGGAGATGTCGAACTACCATAGTAAAAGAGCCCTGAGCCAAATCTTTGTGGATGTATCCCAGGAGGGGGTGAACCACAGTAATATCTATGTAATGTGATGAATGCATGTATATCTTTGTTTTCTTTCAATAGTTAATTGTTATTATTAATGAACGATTTAATACATTGTTATGGAATACGATTGTGTTGTTCGGGAGTTAAACTATGAGAGATAAATGTGCACCTATGAACAATAGTAGAGTGAAATCACAATTCTTAGTACATGGATCTGAATAATAAACCCTATCTCATACTCAATCCCAGGCTGTAAACACCTGAGTCTTATAGCCACCCATTTAAAGTTATCTCGGGTGAGACTACGTAGTGCATTCTGTGTACTATGTTGCCTTCTAGTTTACTAGGAGGGTCGATAGTTTTATAGGCTTCATTGGAAACCTAAAATACATGAACCCTAGATCAATAACTCAGATGGTAAAGAAAAGTAGTAGCCAACAAATGTTTATGTTGTCGTGTTAATAGGAACAAGAGAGAGTTGAGTAGATGAGATAGATTGAACGAGAAAAGAACGAGCGAAACAAGAAGAGCACTGAACCATTACAAGGGAATGTTAAGACCTTGGAACTCCACAAAATCCAAAATCGAAGGCTGGTTGAGAACCAAAGAGTTAGAGTTTGCACAGAAAGACAATAGAAACCCTAGAATCACACCACGCAAATATCTGGACAAATACGTGTTTACTGATTTACACGAAATATTTTTCTGTGATTTTCCACATCTACTATAGGAGTGGATACTAAAGTTGAAGGATAACCATGTGATGAACTGGATTCGACAGCCAGATTGGACCCCAGTACAGATTGAGCAGCTACAGCAAGTGAATAATAAATTCACATGCACAGTAGAATTTTGGCTTGATAGTATTGTGGAAGGTTTCATCACAACGTTTGCAGTTGACACAATGAAGTCATGCAATGCAACAGAGAAAGAATTTCTATGTGGACCTCGAGGAAGGTACATTCAATCCTTGTATACCTCTATTAAGATACTGCTATATAAAAAAGGTGTAATGACAATGGAATCACACAGCTAAACCTCCCTGGGTCTCCCTAGGTGCATCGGGGAAGGGGGAAAACACTGACAAAGAAAGGATAAATGGAAGGAAGTAAGGATAAAGGAGAGAAGTAGGAGGAACCCTTGGACCCAATCATGATGGATGATGACCAGTTCAAGTTGATCTTAGCGTCATCAAGAATGACATGTAGTGGAGTACCCTACCAATATAAGGTGAATACCAAGAAAAGAGTTGTAGCTAGGAGGGAAGGCTTGGCGAGCGATGAGGAAGAGGTAGAGGATCTCTAGGTTGTGGACCAGATTGAGGAAATCATGCATGCAACATATGAGAAGAAGACGAGAGGCCCAAGAACGGGAGGAGAAGGAATCCATCCTATCCATATTAATGTCAGTGTGGAACCCATAAACCCATGTGATACTAATACAGAAAAGAGAACACCAACATTTAGACAACTGAAGTTTGGAGGAAGTCCGATAGAAGGAAGTACATCTACACAAGGAGAAACAACTGGAGGAGCCAGTTCAAGCAAGACTAGTCAAGTATCTACACCGTGCGGAGGAGGTATTAGTTCAGTATTCAGAATCGCAGGACACGATCCCACTATCATATTACCAGAATTTCAAGGGGAAGAAATAGAAAACCCTGAGAAGCATTTGTTCATTTGTGAAAATATCTGGGAAGAAAAGCAGATCATTGATGAAGATACCAAACTCGTGTAGCTAGAGATTATGACCAGAGACTGCACACTAGACTAGTACATGAGTCTAGACACAAACAGTGCTCCTGGGATGAGAAGGACACTAGAAGACATCAATAAGCTACTAATTAATGAGTTCTAAAAGCCGAGCTCATAGGATCAGTACATGAACGAGATAATCGAGATAATATAGAAACTAGGAGAGTCTGTATGGGAGATTGACCAAAGATTCAAGTGACTAAAGGGAAAACTAAAATACCTTATGACTGAGATGCAGCATCGGTACCTGTTTGTCAAATCACTACTCCCACACTTAAAATATCCCTTACGAAAACAGAAGTTTCTGACATAGGAAACCTTGCAACTGGAAGAGAACTAGTACCAGCAGATAGACCCATCTATTAAAGCACTGAAGAAGGGTTTGAAGAATTTAACATTTTTGTTGAACCAGAATAAGATCAAGGAAAAACGAGAAGTCATTTGGTGAACCACATGCAGGATGGAAGGACACCACAAGAACGAATGCCCAACATTCGCTCAGTATATGGAAATAGGTATGCCAAATTTGCTACCACGGGGGGGATTATGGTGCAAAATATGAAAGAAACAAGATCACAACCCTTATCACTGCACGATGAAGAAATACCAGATAGTTCCAAAGAATTCATATTGCACCTTTTGTAAGTCAGTCGGCCACAATGACAAATATTGCAGAACTATGGAGCTGATGCAAGAAAGAACATCGTATGCATACAGGGTACAGGCCGAAATGATGACTGGGCAAGTAGTGCCATAGTTCAATCAAGCCCCAACTCCATACAACACTGTGCAGCAGTAGTACAATATTACGCAACAACCCTACAATAGTGTGCAGCCACAGTATAACCCGGCATAGCCCCAGTACAATATTGGGTAGTACAATTAGGCACCACAATATAACACCCTGGGAGGTGACCGAGTTGGCTGTCAAGGAGGAGGATGATCCAGAGAAGGTTTCCGACATGGTAGAGGACCAGTCACATGTCACAATTGTCAGCAACCAGGACATTATGCACGAGAATATCCACTTCCACCATCAACTTGTATGTATTTTCATGCATTGGACCACGATATCGAGGAATGTCTGACACTACTAGTAAATATTTAGGAAAAGAGGAACCAAAACAATCAGAATGTCAATTGGATTTCAGCCAAAGCAAGGGATGATGGACGAAACATCAATATAGTCACTCGTGGAGGAATGAAAAAAAGAAATGACGTAGTTCAACAGGAACCAACGTAGAACCAATGGGTGAAGAAGAACATTCACCCCAATAAGTAGTTCAACGTGTAAAAGGAAAAGGATATATTTAAAGAATCCTAACAAGAATTTCATAAGGAAGACATAGCGTCAATTGCACAGCAAAGAAAGGAAGCCCCAAAATATGAGATGCGACCATCGTTGGACCATACCAACGGAATGCATCCCAAAGGAAAAGTAAGTACAATCAAAGGATTTTTGCAATCATGCGTAAAATTATTAAGTGATCCTTCATATGTGAAAATTTTGGAAAACATACTAGAGAAATGTACCAGCGAGATGGAAGAAAATATAGAACCAAAAACTGTCAGTCACCTACACACAAGAAGAAGAACAAGTAGGGAATTTTGACTAAATGATAACTTTGGGGATTTCAATATGGGACATATCATAATAGATGTAGGATCCAAATTGAATGTATTACCAAAGAAGACATGGCAATGTATGGGAGAGCCAACACTGGGATACTCAAATGTCTAATTGAAACTAGCAAACCAACATAGGGTTCTACCAATAGGTAGACTGAAAGGAGTGACAGTAGATATTGATGGAGTGGGCACTAAAGTAGACTTTGAAGTCATTGAAATAGTGGATGGCACAACACCTTACCTCACATTTCTTGGTCTGGATTGGGCGTTTGACAACCAGGCCATAATCAATTTGAAAACTAGGAAGATGACATTTGAATCCAAAGATATAGGGTCATAGCACCATTAGATACATCATAAGGGGAGAGGTTTGTAGAACCCACCTGCTTGGACTTAGAGGAGATAGAAAAGTTGTATAGAAAAACTACGCACGATGAGGATTACGTAAACCCAAGTGCAGACAGGGTACTCAGTTGCCAGAGCATTACTTCATGCGCAACAGACTCAAACACCAGTTTAGAAAACTGGTAGTAGAGACTACACGAATTATCCACATGAAGATGTGCAAGATTAAACCGCGCAGTAATATGGGTAGGCATAGAAATAAGAGAACCACCCAGTTTCCATGGACTAAATGATTTGGACACATTCTTGACACAATATGAAGACGAAGTATTAGAAAACCAGCGACTGTTATCACTTGACTTAGCACTCAAGGCCACACTCGTAAGATGGCGGGGCACACATAAAGAGACCATCACATATTGGTATCATTGTAAGTGACTACGGTGCATAAGGTTTAATGCAGAACAAGAATACAACAAATAGTAGAAATACGAATGGCAAGAGGCACCAGCGGAACACTTGGCGAAGTGCAAGATGCTATGGAAAATGACACCACCAGAGGAATGGCCTCATCACTTGATACATACTTTAGAGGGCATACCATCGAACTGGTATACAGACTAGGAATTGTGAAAAGGAACTACAACATGGAGGACATTGCAACAGAACTTCACAATCACTTTCTCATTTGAGCATGAGAACCCCAACATAGATGCAGCCCTCAAATGAATCAAAGAAGTAATATTCATCAAAGAACCAAAAATAGAATTTATCATAGAAGAGAAATAACAGAATAAACAGATAGTCAAGGAACTATTGTCATGTTACCATGTACAGGGGCAAGCACCAGATGAATATGATCCACGCGATATTCAGATCAAAAAAATAGAAGGTGAAAGAGATGTGGAGGGACCACCCATAGAATCATAAGTCATTTCCATGCCAATCAAGGTAAAGAAAGTTAGCATCGGGATAGTTGAGCAGCCCAAAATGGCTAGCATTGGAGACTACTAGGATGAGCAGACAATAGAAAGAATCACCGAGTTGTTGCATGAATATAGCAACCTCTTTTTGACAACATTTACATAAATGAAGGGTATAGACAGAGAATTAGGAGAGATGAAGATACCACTCAGACCTGAAGCGATACCTATTGGACAACGACCCTATAGACTAAACCCCATATATAAACAGAAAGTTAAATATGAGATCGATAGAATGCTCGAAGCTGGCATCATTGAACCAGTTGAGGAATCACAATGGATAAGCCCGATGGTAGTATAGGACAAGAAACAAGGAAGAGGTATCAAGATATGCATCAACTTGAGTAAGTTGAACGATGCATGCTACACGACCCATTCCCTATACCATTCACAGATGAAGTGTTAGAGAATGTGGGGGGCCATGAAGCTTACTCATTCACTGATGGATTCTCGGGATACCATCATATTAAGATAGCACAGAAGGACAGAAAAAAGACCATGTTTGCGATAGAATGGGGATCTTATCAGTACACAGTCATGTCGTATGGACTAAAGAATGCACCCGCAATATTCTCCAGAGTGGTCATCACATCATTTAAGGAATTCATCCATCCGTTTCTCGAAGTATACCTGGATGACTGGACAGTTTATAGTCTTTTGAAAAACCATGTGGAAGTTTTACGACTGATGTTAGAGAGATGTAGAGAATGCCAGATATCATTGAACATCAAGAAATGCATATTTGGAACACCGTTTGGGATACTATTGGGCCATGTAGTATGCAAACAAGGCTTGTTAGTGGATCCGGCCAAGATTGCAGTCATTGTTAACTTACCAGGACCAAAAAATGTCCACCAGCTAAGAGAAATGTTAGGGCACATGGGATACTACAGGAAATTCATCAAAGGGTATTTGCAAATCACAGCACCAATGGAAAAGTTTTTAAGGAAGGATATAAAGTATCAATGGAACAACAAGTGTCAACACGGTCTGGATACCCTGAATGAAAAGATGGTTACCACACCAATACTAGTACTTCTAGACTAGGAAAACACATTCCATGTGCATGTAGATGCATCAGCAATAGAACTTGGAGATATCTTAGCATAGCCATGAGTGGGAGACTTGGATCACCCAATAGCGTTCGCAAGAAGAAAGTTATCAGACTCAGAACATAATTATAACACGACAGAAAGAGAAGGCCTAGCCATGGTTTATGCACTGCATAAGTTTAGACATTACTTATTGGGAAAACACTTTAAGAATTTTACAGATAACTAAGCCCTGAAATACCTAGTCAACAAGCCAGTGTTGGGGGGGATAATCTATCGATGGTTACTTCTATTTCAAGAATTTAATTTCGAAGTAATAGTTAAACCAGGAAAACTGAATGCAGGACCTGACCACATGTCTAGGGTCACAAATGGAGAAGAAATTATGAATTTAGAGGACAACTTTTTGGATGCACAATTATTCTTAGTACATATTGTTGATGATTACTTCATATAGATCATCCAGTACTTGAGCATAGATACTACGCCGCAAGAATATACCACCGCGCAGAAGAAGAACATGGTAGTCCACACAACTGACTATCAACTGATCACGGGACATCTATACAAGATGGGTGCAGATAGGATTTTGTGAAGGTACATGTTAGAGAAAAAATGACCAAAAATTTTAGCAAAATCCCATAAAGGAATCGCAGGAGGGAATTATGCAGGAAAAGCTACCACATAGAAGGTATTACATGTAGGATTATGGTGACCAACAATTCACAGAGACTCGAAAGAATACTGTCAGAGATGTGATGTCTATCAAAGGGTACGCAAACCCAACATAAGGGATGAGATTCCACTATGACCACAAGTACCATTACAGGCATTTGACAAATGGGCAATAGACTTTGTGGTACCACCTAACCCACCATCCAAAAGAACAGGGGAAGATACATTATCACCGCGACGAAATACCTAACAAGATGGGCATAAGTCGCACCAGTAAAAGATTGCAGTGCAAAGACAGCTGCACACTTTTTGTTTGAACAATTTCTCACTGGATTTGGGTGCCCAAGAGTTTTTCTTAGAGACAAAGGCACACACTTAATAAACAACACCATCCACGTGATGACTGAAGAGTCTAAATTTCATCACCAAAATAGCACACCGTATCATCCATGGGCGAATGGCACAGTAGAAGCCTTCAACAAAATTATGGAGAACGCACTGACAAAGATCTGTAATGTCAACAGAGACGATTGGGAATTCAAATTACCAGCAGTATTATGGACGTATTGGACTACATGCAAAAATTTGATAGGGCACGCACCATTCAATCTAGTCTATGGCAAAGAAGCAGTAGTGCCATTAGAAGTTTTAGCACCCAAATTATGCATAGTAGCTATCACACAAATGACAGAACGAGGCATAGTACAGGAGAGAATGAATCAGTTATTTTCAATGGAGGAAGAGCGAATCTTGGTAGGATTCAATCAACAAGTGCATAAATCAAGAGAAAAATCTTGTCATGATCGAAACATTAAGAAGAAAACGTTCAAGATATGAGATCTAGTATTTCTCTATGGCAACAAATCGTTTCAGCACCCAGGGAAGCTTAGAATGCATTGGTTAGGACCATACGAGCTAAAATCTATCACAAAAGGAGTAGATGTATAGTTAGGAGATTTAGCGGGCACAAACCTCAAAGGAATGATCAATGGGAGATGACTAAATATGTACAAGGATAGTCAACGACCCACCGCATAGTTAAAAAAAAAAAAAAAAAACAAACAAAAAGGAAACAAGACTAAAGAGTGCACAACATGTTAGAGATAGAAAGGCCACATGACATTTGAAACATGAATTCATCAAAGGCAAGGACAACGATCATATACAAAGGGAAACATGTGGGAAAAGCAAAGTCAGAAAAAGCAGTATGACATGACAACACTAGGCGAAATTAAAGCACTGCAAGGACTGATGGGACATCACATTAAACATGCCAATGGAAGATGAAAAAGAAAGCATAATGGAAAACACATTGCAGATACATTGAACCCACGGTTATGGTGCATTAAACACATAATGGATGAAGCGTCCTTGACAAGCTTCGTCACAAGCTCATACAACACGCGAGCACAGGAGCAACTAGTCTTGGAAAACAGAGAGAGAGTAATAGCAACCAAAACAAATAGAGTGAGACCAAAGATCTCACCAAATTTATTCAAACTCATCAAACGCTCGAAAGTCACCACTACAGCACCACTGAAGCTAGCAAAAGCAATCCATATAGCCAGACCGATCAGGGTTCAAACTAGGTCACGAGGACCGCTAGAAGAAAATGAAGACCAGTAGTCGGAGATTGTCGATATCGACGAAATCCCATCCCCAGAGATGATATTGGTGAACTCTACACCGATTTTGGAAGAAATTTAGAAACCACAAGCAGGGGCCATGAAATAAGATACACCAGTAGTGGCGCAGGAGCCTCATAATGAGAAAACGAAAACCCAAAAGGAAGTGCAACCAGAAAGCAATGAAGCAACCGTAGAAGTCAATGAAACGACACAAAATATGGAAGCAGTAGTGCAGCCAAATGAGTCATAAACGACCATATCAAGTCAACTAATAGAGGATACCACTGCAAATACCTCATCTTGGAAAGAATGGATGATGGGGGGAAAAATGGAAGTTTCTATAACTTCGAACCAACCATTGCGACAGGAAGACAGAGTTCAAATACCAAGCTCACCCATCAAGAAACCTACAGCAGAAATTTTTCTACCACGCATACTAGTTGGAGTACAGGTAGATTCAGAACTACTCGGTCATGTCAGGAAGCTCAAATATTCATACCATGACATATCATATGAAACCAAGTTCCTGGAACTTGCGTAGTGGATCTTTATGCAAACCATCGGTGTAACCCAACTTGGAGAAACGATCAACCAGCCACACCAGTGGGAATTTGGGCTAGACAGAACAAGAATCTTAGGTTTGTTGAAGCTACCACATTTTGGTAGAGGCCAGTATGCAAAAGCATGCATCAAAAAGTTGTTATCAGTCACAAATGGAGGGGATATATGGCTAGACAAACCCATCCCCATAACCATTGAGCCTATTGTGCAAATAATAGGATTACCAATCCGGGGTATGGATCCCACGTTGATTCAGGATCACAAATCCAAGGAGAAAGTGTTGGCAGAAGAAATGAAAAATAAATATGGCACCACCAGGGGAACGAGGGGCATCATGATCAAACGAATCAACAATGCAACTACACAATTGGGCGCAAATATATTAGCTTGCAAATTGCTCAGAAAATGCCGCAAATATGAAGTACTAGCAAGAGTCATTGTAGTTGCATCTCAGTGTGTGGAAGGCACCTCTATGAGTTGGGTGCCGTATTTATTGAACTTATTTCAAGAGGACTACAAGGATGCGCAGGAACTAGACACAGAGTTCCATTACGCATGGTTGATTACCCTAATAGCCTTCATGGGATGGCAAGAAACAGGGTATGTAATTTTTTGTACTGGGCCACAGCCAGTGGGAGTGAGATACATATAATTGAGATCTGAGCCGCAAGCTAGGCATAAGGGGGAGAATAGAATCATATTAGAATCATACCTACAGGACATACAGGAAGCTATAAGCTGATCATGGAGAATAACACTAGAAGATTTCATGCAATATGCGGACATCACCAATTTTTGGGCCACAAGGTAGAGAATGTGGATACAACAAAGGCAGGATCCAAATAAACAGTGGCTACTGATGCGCTACTACATCACAGAGGGTGATATCGACATGGTCATCAGCAAATGGCTCTATGAATGGAAGATCCCAGCCATTACCCGGGAAGTACCATAAACAACAGCAGAAGGAGAGGTAGAACAAGCGAAAACATAGCCTCTAAAAATCCAAGTGCCCAAGAAACCAAGAATGGGCCAAGGCAAGTCGATTCAGGTAGAATAAGGGTCAAACAATACAAGAACCTAGAAGGGCTAGAAAGAGACTACACAATTGACCAACAGACAATCGAAACAAGCTAAGGGAGCACAAGAGACTACCCCAAATCCCAACACACAAGAATAAGGGGGAAATAAGAGACCAATCGCAGAGGCAGGAGGCATGTGCAAGAAATCAAAGACACAATGAGCATCGCCAGACTATATGATCACAGAGGACAATGGGGAAATGATTGCCATAATGGTCCATGATTTCCTAGTAGAAGACTTCGATCATGCAGCACATCACAGGGATAAACTACAAAAAGAGATGGTAGAAATGGGATAGTTCCTCAAGAAACTCGGGGAAGTCTAGGTAGTAACCAGTAGTAGAGGCATAGAGACATCAACAATATATACCAAAGAAAGAGTGGATGTAGAAGAATGAGACCTAGACCACTCAATGCCACATACAAACGTAATGGTCTACATCAAACCTAGCATGTTGCGCATGGACGAAATCATTGGGCAGACACCCTTGAAGGATTTAGACCACATCCAGTTGGTCCTAACAAAGATGCCATCAAGGGAACTACACAAATTGCAGGTTAGCATCAACCACAAGGTATAGTCTCGTGCACATAAAAACTTAGTCGAGATACAAAAAGCAACAAAGAAGCGAGAGGCACTCGAAAAAGTTTGTGAGCAAGGCAATTTTGAAACTCAGGAGGAAAAAGAACGCAGGAACAAACTGGAATGAAGAGTGGGAGGAATTTTCGAAAAACCCCCAAGCATTGCGCAAGTAAATGAACTCTCGGTAGAAGAAAAGATCGACCATATTGTGCATGCAATTGATCAGTATCAGAAGGAGATCAAGAATCTCCACGAACAACTCACACCAACCACTCCACTAGCAGTGAAAGAGAAAAGGAAGAAGGAAGCAACAACGCAACTGAAGGAGATAAAGCGGCAAGTTAAT
>JASDQU010817751.1:9196-26740 GCA_032191745.1 Picea mariana
CATCAGTTTCTATGTTTTGTACTTCCTCCTTTTTTTTCTTTTTCTTCGTGCTAGTCTGTCCATCATGCTCGACTTGGGTGATCAATGGACTTTCGATGATGTTAGGACCAGACAGTTTTACATCTTCCACTGGTACAGGGAATTTTGTTGGCCATTCTTTGGTTATCTCCTCCATATCCTCGTTGGTCAGCTTATAAAAGGACTACAACTCCTTCTTACTTTCATCCCTACGTGTAGTGATGTAGATAAAGTGTTAATCTTCGTGGACCCTCGCTAGCGTCTTGTAGTGGTGCAGTTTATTCGGGGTCAATTGTGGAAATGCCTCAATGGCATGCTTCAACTGTAGGTAGTAAGCATGGAACATCATGTTCTATTTCCACTGCTTCACCATATCATTCGTGTACCACAAGGTGGAGAACCTCGCGGCCAATGACTCTGATGGATCAACTTCTGGGAAGGTTGCTCCTTCTGGAATTTTCCAGGTGACAAATGCAATCAATACTAGTATCCAAATAAAATGAAACTCATATTCCTGATATTTTTCTTCACGATAGTTATTCTCCAACTCATTAACAAGGTAAATCATCCAGTTCATTTGCATTCCTGCTACACACTACCCTGTGAGGTCTACTACAAATCCTGTGAATTGCATGGGATGATTATTTCTAACGAGCTTACCAACTATAAGCTGACAAGCTAGGTGTACTACGCTATCCTGGATGGAAGCTACCTTGTAGCCTCACTTTCCCTTTTCTACATCGCCATAGTCTTCCTTTATCCATTGAGACAGGGAGTGATCAGAATTCTTCCCTGGGTAGAACTGTTGAGGGTTCGGTCCCTAGATGCTTAGTCCTATAATTAGAGGGATCAACGTCGAATCCACTGTCATGCGCCTATCAAGCCACATATACCCTCCATAATAACATGACAAGAGGCGTTTAATGCAAGCGTTAGCCTCCTGATGTCGGCCAATGTGAGGAATCTTCGTTACGTTTAGGATCACTGACTATTCGAGATCCTTTATCCATGGATGGGAGACTATGTGAAACTTCTTCCTAGTCATCTTCATCAAATACTAATGTGGTGTGAGCATCACGTAGTTCTTCTAGTCTCCAAGGTTGAAGTTGATGTTCTTTAGAGTTGGGATATGTCCTAACTGTGGCCCAACTTCACATATCCTCTTCGAGAGGGACACAATGATTAATCTGTACTTGAAATACCATGGGATGCTATCGTGTTTGACCATGCCAGCCAATTTCAGGATGTATTCAGGCAAGACAGACAGGATCTGCTTCGTGTTAGCCAAATCGTCACGGTGTTTTCTTCGCTTCTCAGTCGCAGTTTGGCTAGAGCAATGTCCAGTTGAGGGGGATGCTTGTAGGCCCCCATTCGATGATTCATGTAGTCCTACAAACATGACTCTCTCATCCACGAGGTCTACAAGTATATCCTTCATAAATTTCTCTAACGTGCTATGTTCGCCCGACATTCACACTTGTAAAAAGAAAATTGGGTAGGCGAATGGACAAGAATGGTAATAAAATGGAGGGTGAGGTATAGAAATAACACCATGATACAATGGGTTCTATATTAGCTCGGATAATCGCGGTTTTCAAAAAGTGGCCCTGACGCAGCGTCCGACGGGTTAAATAAGAAACGTCGTAACAGATTCCCCCAACGGGTAGAAATGCCTCAATCAATACAAATTTGTCCGCATGGCACGGTTTCAATGGTACAATGATGGTCTTTCCATCAATAACTTGTTTTCTAGCTGTTCTGGGGCATTATTCTAATGGTCGTGGCTCCTCCAACGGTCATATAGCTTCGCCATGGTGAAGTCCCATTCTGTGTGGTTCTACTATTTCGACAAGGTTCCTGTTCTGTATATATTTTTCTTGCGAAGTCTTCTCTGGGACTTCCTGTAGTTTTGCTAACTTGGATTTCTTCTTACTAAGATTCCTTTCCATCTTTCCTTTGATCTGAATCTTTGGATTCCTCTTTCCATTCTTATTCTTATCTTCTCCTAGTAAATTGATTTCGCACTGCTGATGCGCTCTTACAGATTATGTGGTTAATGTTCCTTCTTTTGTTATTTCCAGGCTGGCTATACTTATTTCTTGCATGGATAGGTTCTTTAAGTCTTCCTATGTTCTTTCAACTTCGAAAACTAATTCTCTATCCCTTTGTTGCTTCAACTGATCCTCTTGTTCTTCGATTATTCACGTTATTTTTCTGGCTATGAAGTCCCTTACTTGCTGTTTTTTTCATTATGTATCTTCCTCCTCTTCTTTCCTTATGATCTTATCCTTCTCAATACAATTCTTTCCTAATAAAAGTGGAAAAGGGGCGATGTTCTCAAAAAAATTAATGATTTCAAATTCTTCCTCAGTCGATGTTTCATGAGCATTCATAGGTATATTAGTAACTCCTCCACTTAGGGTTATCATATTTCCTTTAAACAAGCCTATCCTTCCTAATGAAGGTATCATAACAGGCTTTCCCAAAATTTCCCAAGTGATTTTTGGCATAATATTCACGTGTGTTTCTTCATCCAATACACAGTCTATGTTGAAGTCTTCTATTCTTGTAACTATGCATTGTTTTTCTTTCAGGATCTATGGTAAGTTGATGTCCTTGTGATCATCCATTACTTCTTTTAACATAGTTTGACCTTTCTCTGATTCATTCTCTTTCTGGTTTTCTAACATATCCTTAGTCTCTTGACCTTCTTTATAGTTTTATTGTCTCATGTTCAACCTTTCAACTTTAGCAATCATCCTATGGAAATCCTCAACCTCATGACCAATAGCTTTACAACAAAGACAAATAGGACTTATACCAGGGCATTCCTTAGCAAGATGTCCTGGCCTTCTACAATTATAACACAATGTTAATCCTCTTTTTCTTTTAAACGCATTCCAGCCTCTCCTGTACTGTGCACTGGGATCACAGTGTTGGATCTGCAATCTACAAAAATCCTTTCTAGGTTCCTGCATCCACTTATTAGTCCAAAAATTATTTCTATGCATAGGAATAACATATCTTTCTCTATTTCTATCAAATTTATTCAGATCAACTCTTTATTCTAAGTGTGCCCTAGTTTTCAGACTAGGACAGAATCTATCAAGCATATCTAGATTCATACTTTCAAAACAAAAATTTCCACTTCTCTTACCTTTACCAAAGAACAAATATTTAATATCTTACCTCTTTTCTTCAGATCAGGTTTCTTTCTTAGCATAGAGATTTGTAAGTCAAGTATAATACTATGCACTACAATAGCAAATCTACTCACAGAGATTTCTCATTTATTTAGTTCCCAACAATCAAAGTTTCATCTCTCGACAACGGAACCATTTGTTGGCACAGGGGTAGACCAAGGGTTCAACGCTTCAACAATGCAGCAACAAAACCATAACTACCGACCCTTTCGGAAACACCTGCGAAGTAGATGAATCCTCACCTGAGGTAGAGGCAGGTGAGGTTTCAGGACTCAGGTGTCTACAACCAAGCTGGGACATAGATCTGTGATTATAACACTTAATAGAGCACTTATCCAACAATATGGATTAGTTCTTGAATCTCATTCACATCGCAGATAAAACCTTAAGTACAGAAAAACACACTAACCATAAATATCAAGTAATTTTATTCAATTAGCACATAACATTATCTCAAATCTAGCATTCAATCATCTATAAGCACTAAGAAACATTCATCATACATTATAACAACAACACTAAGCCAATAGACATCATAAACTATATCGCACAAAGCACATCAAGACACAGGATATACGTGGTTCACCCCAGTGTGAGGCTATCTCCACCAACTTCTTATTCTTCTTTATTATTCTTTCAAGGTTCTTAAATTCATCCTCTCATGTGCACAAAGCCACAGAGACAAAATCCACAGAGGACAAGAAATTTGTGAGTTGCGCACGAGATACTCCTTCCCAAAACCAGGTCAAGGCACAGATTCAACTCCTTAGTATCATAGAGCACTTACATATAATGTATGTGCACAAATCAAATTACAAAACAATTGCACTAAAATCTGCAATACTTAACACATTATTGCACAAAGCCAACCAGATTTGTCTACACAAAGCACTTACAACCTCTTGCACTAAGCCAACATACGATAGTCGTGCACTAAGCCAATAACAAGTCATTTTCAAGTTGTGTTCTTACATCGCTTAGCTACTTATTTATATATTTACAAAGAGGCCTAAACATGGGTAAACCCATGGGCCGATATCCCATACCCATTTCATAAACCCTAAAACTATTTTCTGGGTCCATAAACCTGCAAAATGCGTGAGATCTTGTGATCTTTGCTTCGCTTGTGTGCTCCATCTTCGACCAGCCTGTCGAAGTCCCAAAAATGGTCAAACATGACCAATGTTTCCTCAAAACTTCGTCAAGAGCCAACATATTTCTACTTCCAAGTTTTCAATTAACTTATCTTTATATTCCAACTATTTTCTGAGTGTTTCTTCAATCCTTTTATCTTCTTCTACCCAGATATTAACTTCATGATTATCTTCTCTATTTATTTTGAGTTGGAATTTTGAGATCCTTCCTTCTTCTTTAATTATTCCTTGAGTGACTTGATTTTATTTATTTCTTTCCCTAGTTCTTCAGGCAATGATTAAATATTCTCTTATATCGACTTCACCTTCTTCATCAAAATCTTCAAAATCTTCTTGATCATCTTCTACTTCCATGAAGAGTACTCTTTTTGAATCATTGTCACTATCATCATCCTCATATGATGAAGATTTGTCTTCCTTTGAGTAGAAATGTTTCTTGAATAATTTATTTGTGTTCTTTATATTGCCTCCCTTTTGATTTTTATTTTTCTTCTTAGGATCTTCTTCTTCTTCATTTGTACCTTTATTCTTACCATAAGAACATTTGGAAGAAAAATGACCAATACCATCACAATTAAAATATTTCAATGGAATCATATGTTTGTATTTATCGGTTCCTCTTTTTAATTTCCTTACGAAGTTTTCCACTTTTTCATCTTCCTCAGAATCATCGTTGTAGTTGCAATATGGTTTTGAATTTTTATTTTTTTGTTTCTTCATATTCTTGGATGATTTGAACGCTTCTTCCTTCATGAGTAGGTTCTCTTTCTCTATCCTTATTTCATAAGCTATGAAGATTCCATGTAGCTTGTCATTGCTCAAACTGTCAAGATCTGTTCTTTCTTCAAGGGATAATATCTTAGGATCAAATCTCATAGGTAGAGATCTTAGAACCTTTTGAATGATCATTGACTCATCAATGTCTTCTCTCAACCCTCTAATAGTGTTCACTATTTCGTCAACTCGCATAAAGTAGGTTGCAATTTCTTCATCTTCCTTCATCTTTAGTTTCTCAAACTTGGCTCTAAGGGTTTGAAGCTTAGCTCTATTGAATTTGGTATCTCCTTTGTAAATCTTTTGAATTTTATCCCAAATATCCTTTGCGACCTTGCAATGCATAACTTTGACAAATATTGAATCATGTAGACTTCTCAAAATTGTTCATTTATCCTTTGAGTTTTTTTCGCTAAGTTTATTTCCATGTTTCTCAATTGGGGGTGTGGATGGTGTTGCATATCCGTCTACTACTGACTGCCAAACATCAAATCCTTTTGCATATAAAAAGGTTTGCATCCTTTTACTCCAAATGGCATAGTTATGTCCATCAAACATCGATGCTCCAATCTTTTCATATTCCATGATCTCCTTCCAGTGGTTAAATTGTTTCTTGAAGAACCTTCTCTAATACCAATTATTGGAATACTGAGAGGTGGGGGGTTAATTGGCATGAGTACTTTACTACCACGTTTAAGCACAATATGTATTATTTAACTTTATGAGTAGTATTCAACAATTTATAATTAGCATTTAATGTATCATCAATAGTATAAATCTACCATGAACAATAAGCAACTAGAAATACGTAGTGCACCATAATTTTATGTGGAAACCCAATGCGAGAGAAAACCATGTCATGATTTTCTTATATGTCAGAAGAAATACATTAATAGGAAGCACCAACTTCCTTATTTTTCAACTCTAACTGGAAAGAGGCTCCAACCTAAAGGAATCTCCAACTCCCAAACTTTCCGACACCAACCAGAAAGAGGCTACAACCCCCTTTACTTTCCCCGTCAAACAACCCAAAAATATAAGTTTAGACAACCTATCAATACTACGAAATCAATCAACCTATTATTGATCTATCACTGTTACTGCCACAACCTATCATTGTTTCTATACTTCATCAAATGTTACCACTCAAACTTGTATGCCTTAAACCCTCATACAAATATCCACAAGACTGTCTTCCAAATCAAATACTCATGAACTACTAAGACATTTTTATGTTGGACTATTGTATAATATAGAGCCTAACATGCATAGTAAACCATACCTCTGAACCTATAGCTAACCTAATGGATTTGATATTTTGAACTTTAGTTTTCTCAACAGATTTGTGCCCTGTTCTCTGTAAATTCGTGGGTGTCCATGCTCTATCCCACTGTGGCTCACAAATTGCCACACCCTACTTCCTCTCCAACTCATGGATTTATTTACTTCTTTGTGCATCTGTATTTTCCTTCACTGAAACCTAGGTATGTTCATGATTATTTGAATCTAGAAATAGCATATGTCCAGGCTCTTCCTTCACTTAAACTCATGGATAACCTCAATAAAACCCTAGGAAAGTAAGCTAAAATTCATCCTTTCGACTCCTTCAACTTCTCTCTTCATTGAATTTCTCTTCCTCAGACTCACTACTTTAGATCCGTCAATAGTACCTTCCCATAACACTTTACAACATAGATATTCAAAGTGTTCAATAGCTATTAATAAGAGTCTCTTGAAGTCTTATTTATATTTTTAAAGTGACTTCCTTTTGGGGCTAGCTTGTAACTATTTTTCCCCTTTTCCTTATTTTAGGGCTAATCCACACTCTCTTGTTTCAACCACTTTATCCTTAATTAAACTCTTGTTGCAACTACTTTACCCTTAATAAATAACCTATAACTTCTTGTTGACATTATAGGGGCTTGTACATCATTCTTCGAGGTCCTCCAACTTCATAATGCCATAACTCCTTAACCATGAGGAACCACATTGCATACCACATATCATCATAAACGACATGACATGTATTGTCCATCCATGAATGATTTACCTACATTTACACTGGCCTACATGTACTTTTTCCACAATCAACTATGGTTTTCATAACCATACCTTCGGGCTTCCTGCCTTCTTCAATGGTTGACATCAATGACAACCAATATTTCAACAACTATTTGTATTAATCTAAGTATGTGATAACATCTTGATGAAATCATAAGTGGTCCTATTTCCCATACTTGCAACATGTCAACCATGGAATACCTACAAAGAATTGGTAACATGATTCCAAGATTGATATCAAGTTTTCTAATATTGATACTAAAGTCAAATACCTCTCATAAATGATCCAAACAACATGAATGGTTGCAGGAATTGGTATAAACAAATAAAGTCAACAATTAATGAAGGTAGAAAACAAGAAAAAGTAAATGCAAGAATAAAGAAAGAAAATGTGTTTGTGTGTGTGTGTGTGTGTGTGTGTGTGTGTGTGTGTGTGTGNGAGAGAGATGAAAATAGAAGAGAAGAGATCTATGGATGGGAAATGAAAGGTTAGGTATTTTTTCCTTCCCATTACCCCCATCTCTACCTATATCTCATTGTAATTACACTCGCAAAGGGATTTTTGTTGGCCAAGAGGTGAGGATGCCCAGGAGACATGAGCTACATTGTAATTGGAGATTGTCAAAATAAATATTGAGCAACCATTCAAAGTTAGTTTTCCCAACTAGGTTTACAGTGTAAAATTCATGAGTTAATTCTATGTTCATTTTGTGGATTCTCATGTAGATCTAATGATTTCTTTTACCGATGTTCTTTAGTTTACTACTACATTATAATTTTTGTTATTAAATGAACAAATAGTAAATGAGACAACCACTCAATGTTCCATGAGGCCACATCAATCAATTAATCAATTAATCTACCCCATTAAATTTGATCCTAGGTGGTAAATTTAATGGAAAACTCTAATAAGATGAATATTTCGCTATTGTTTTAATATCTAACATTCTCATGAATTGTGGATCAATTAAATTTGAGAGATTTTTGCACCTAGTTATGTTTTAATGGTTCAAACTCCATTATATCACACTCCATTACATGCTCAAAGGACCTCCTTCACCTTGATTATATATGAGAGAGTGAGAGGAGAATAATTTCCATGATGCATGTGGGATAAATTGGTCTAAGTTTACAAAATGGCATAGGCATGCAAAACACTAGGACTTCTTGAGAGGTCACCCGTCCCAGTATTACTGTAGCCCAAGCATGCTTAATGCAAAGTTCTAATGGGATCTATTGCATTAATTATGTAGGAATGTACATAATACCACTAGGAAATCATTACATGATGGATTCAATTAACAAATGGAGATAGAATTACATTGCATAACCCATAAAAAATGGTGAATATCATGGTTTATCAAAACCACAAGCTCAAAAATGTTGATTCAGTGGAAAAGGTGGATGGCCACTGAGATCCACCTAGATCAGCAGAGAACCAGGATAAGATCACTCTCTCTAAACAACAAAAACTAAAGATTATACAATATGGAGAAAAAGTGAGAACTCTTGAAGCCAAACTAAAAAAGAGCAGAAAAACCACTATCATCCTTGAAATTGTAAATGAGGAAACATTGACGACCAATGAAGATTTGAGGGAAGATCAGAGACATTTATTGTTTGAGTTGAATGAAATTCAACAATGTGATAGTGATTTGAAGTGGTTGTCAGATCACGTGGAAGAGAAAAAAGATAAAATAAATGCTTCCTAGGACTCCTTTGATAAGGTAATAGACTGGTAGAATCAGTATATAGAGGCTCCTTCAGATATCTCGAGATTGGATCATAGAGAAAAGGGGAAAGCATAAGTACTACTAGACTCCTGGAAATCCTCCTATGAATATATTGAGGAAACTGTGGAGATTGTTGGAATACGTCTAAAATTATAAGCCTGAAGCTTTACCCTACCCTTTTGTCTCTACCTCATAGTCAGTTTCCAAATGATAAATCAATTTCATTTTTTATCCTTAAGGTGTGCATGAGTCCATCGTCGATTAAGTTTACCCGCTGATCGAACGATTCCTTTTCCCCGAGTGTTTTGAAGTTGCTTGATTATTAAAGGGTCAACCACTAGAGACTACTTCAGAGTTCCATACTTCGGGGTTTTTTCTTTGGTCATTTCTCCATGTCGCAAATCCAATGTCCTGATACCTGAAAGATCAAAAACTCCTAGCCACCATACATGTATACCTTCCTAAGCTTTGACAGATCATTATGGGTAGTGGTCTGGCGAAATTTTGATAAAGTTAATTTTTTGATTCACGAAACAGTAAATACCAAAAAGATAAACCCCAATTAAAAGTTAAATAGTAACTTCATGCATTTGGAGTTCAGATATTCGCCATTCATCACAATCTATATTCACGAAGTCCGAACTCCCAAAGTACCTTAAACACTAAGCATAGTTAATTAAAGTTAAATATAATTATCCAATGATTAACTGCTTCATGACTTTGAGTTTCGGGAATCCTACCTTGAGCTATCATCAAATATCTCGAAGTATGAAAACCCAAAATGACTTAAAGTTAGATATGATTTATTAATGGGTTAAATACCATTATATCACAATTAACGTTTCACTAAATCATGGTTCAGGTAAATTCTAATCTTATACATCTCACCTCCTGATCAGGAACCACAAAATATCGATGGAATTAATAATTACTTTATGACAATGATTTCAAATAAGATTACAGATCACCACCTATATCTTTTCATTAAGGAAAATGAATGCATCGTTAATAAAGGTATTTGTAAATCAATACACTTGAGGTGAATAAAGATATTGGGTTTTGAATTCTATTTGTGATCTCACATAACAACAAGTTTTAGAAAGATAAGAAGTTTATGCGTTTCCCTGTAACAAGTAACACAATTCTGAGCTTGTAATATCATGGCACTGCGAAAAATGGCTAAAGAAGCTCGTGAGAGCATGAACCCGAACATAGACATCCTCTCAAATACTTTAGCAAGAACTATAGATACCGTGAAAACCTAGACGTAGGTATTTGATGTTCTGCAATACAAGTTGATAAATTGCCCAGAGGATTTGGGCGACGAGGTGACCAAAAACCATGCAATGAAGCTCGGGGATATAGCTCAATCAGAGAAGAAAATAGTTTCACAACCAAGGCTCATGCCATACAATGACATGATAGGTTGGGCTCTAGAAAATGTGGACATTTCAACCAGGATCATTTGCAATTCACAAAAAGTGGTTGTTGGGTCTTTTCGACTAGAGCATATATGGGTAATGTAAAAGTTATCCCCAGTGTCCAAATACAGTTAAAATTCCTCTTTCCTAATGGATTCTGACAAAGTAGAATGCACACAATATGGAAATCACTACCCTGACTTAATCAAGGACTGGTGGGGAAACCCTAAGAAATTCAGATCAAACACCCATGGTATATATGCCACAATAGGATTAGATGCCCATATGATCTATGTGTCTATGATATTGTGTAGACATTTCGGGAGAAAGAAAAATGTCCTGCTACTTCATGCATGATTGGTACCCATGGAAATAAGAAATGAGCAGAGTCCTTCTTCCCGAAAAGTCTACAAAACATCATAGACACATAGATCATATGGGCGTCTAATGTTGTTGTGGCATATATACCATGGGTGTCTGCACTGAATTTCTTAGGGTGTCCCCACCAATCCTTGATCAAGTCAGGGTAGTGCTTTCCATATTGCGTGCACTCAACTTTGTCGAATTGTTATATATCAAACCCTCTCATCCATATATTTGGTAGAATTGCACCATAAAAAATTTCCCTAAAATTAGTGCAAGCCATTTCAAATATCCATGATCATAATGATGCCAAATTTTATTGATCTATTGTAGAATATTATTCATGTATATCTAAGCTATATTTATCCCAAAGAGATTTCTTGGTTAGATTTGGTCATTTGTTTAGTGTAGCTATGTAGATATTTCATATGTGTAGGAATCAACTTTCTTTCCCCCCAAAAAATTAAACAATGTGTATAACAACCCCCCCCCCCNAATTTTTTGTGCATGTTTCGTCACTTGGGTGAGAAAAATAGTGGCACTTGCATGCCTAGTTGGGCCTGCTAGACAAGAAAGAGGTTAGTGAGTGGATTAAACAAGACAAACACATGAAATAAACAAGCAAACAAACTAAAACAACTAAGGAAATAAAAACTAGAATGCATAAGAAACTTTTAGAACCATAAACAATCAACCAATGACCAAGATTATGCCCCCAATGGATAGCTATATTAGTTGGCAAAACACCGTAGAGAAAAATTAGGACTTAGGAGTTCCATCTTCCTCCTTGGGAGGGATATTGAGTTCCCTAATGGAGGTATCTTCTTATAATGGAAGAAAAAATGAAAAATGATAAAGAAAATCAATGCCTATTCCCTCAAGAGGTGAGTGTAATGGCCTATTGCAATAATGCTTGAATACTCCTAAGAGAAAAGAGGATTATCAAGGGAGAATTGAGGAAGAATAACAATGCCATGAAGATATTGGTTTCTTAGTGAACCCATGGCCTCCATTTATAGCATTTATTTAAGGAAAAATTCAACTGGTTCTTAGTGTGAACAAGGGGCCCTTTAGGGCACCCTTTGGTCCTTCACTAGCCCCCCATTCGGATTTTTCTCAGATATGAAGGTCAAATTAGGTTGGGAGCTGGTCCATAAGTGGTTAGGGGGACAAAAAGTACCATAAATGCATTGTTCGCATGAGTGCACAGATTTTCTTGTACACAGTCGCACATATGGCACATTGTGCACTCTAAGGGATTCTTTGGCCCGCGCACTGTGTGTGCAATTCCTTTAGTGAGTTTGTGCATGTCAATTTTTGCCTAATTTTATAGTTTTTTCCTTTTGAAATGAATTTTGGTGTTACAGGTGAACTAATATTTTATGTCATTGCTATATTTATGTAACCATTTGCATGCAATGTTACAGACAAAATTTCAGTGATAAGAAATGCCCCTTGAAGTGTGAGGTTAGGATCATATGTATAGCTGAAATACATCAATGTTTCTTCTACTGAGAGTGACATTTTAATGAAGAGTGATGAGAGGAACTGCAAGAGAGATCTATAGGAGAGAGAGGGGAAACTGTGGGATGCAAATCTTTCTCTAGGGAGAAAAAATAAAAACTGTATACAAACAAAGCGAGCATGCCCCATGCTCGTGTTATGTAACTCAAAATGTAAGACAAAAACTAAAGTGGTATGATGATGTAGATAACTGCAGTGCCATCCAGGGTAGTTTGATAATGACAAATGAAAATTTTGAATGGTGAACATGCTATGAAAAGAGGAAAGGATTACCTATAATAAGTGTTGATGACTCGTAGGCATTAATGGCCTAACAAATTCAGAGTTCTTTGGCTAGTATAAAACAACTGCAATAGTCGCATAGTAAGACCCACCTTAACATGAATTGTTGTTGAATTCAAATGTTATAGGAGTAAATTGAATCAAATATTAATGATTATTTTCTTTGTGTCGTCCGTGACTCCTCATTGTAAAGGTAATGAAAGTCAAGATACTATGCCCTTCTGGAAACTATGTTGATGTCGACAGAAAGGGAGACGTGACTCCAAGAAGAAAAGGGCTTCATGAAATCCATGAAAATAAGACCAAGAACTAATAGGGAACATGAACGAAGTAAAGATGCAGTGATACTCAAGAATTCCCTTGGTTGGGGGTATTTTTGAAGGATGATTGGTAGCAACCATAAAACTATATCTAGTGTCAGGGGGACGACTAGATATGGGGGTAAATTGTGCTAGAGGATTGACAAAGTGGACAAACTCAAAGGTCAGGTGTACATGGAATTTGGGATACTCGGGGTTTATGAATGATGTCAAAATGAGAAAAGGAGAGTAGATTCCCCAACCAAGGGTGACATGGGTTGTGTTGTCGGGAAAAGAAGGTCATCAAGGGTGACGAAAAAAATCTAAGTAAATGCTGGAAACAAAGGATTTTTACCATTACCAAATAAATAAAGAATAATTTGGGATGAGTGTATAGATACAAAACAAGTGCCCCAGTGCGACATGGCTTGGCCTGTGAGGGCACAAGATGTGAAGATAACTGGTGGAGGGTGGGGGCCCCATGGGTGGGTTTTTGTATGGGGTAAATGAATGGAGGGAAATCTGAAGATGGGAAAATTGATGGTGGATGAAATGGAGGGTTAATGATACTGCAGGGGTGCAGTTGAATAGAAATGAGATGAGAGATCCTGGGATTCCATTGGGAAATATAGAAATATGATGAGAAGGAGTGTGTGGTTTATTCTTATAAGTGCATAAGACTATCAATAATCCCATCCCTAGAGGGTGAAAGCAGCATGAGTGTCAAATTGTCGAGGGGAACTATGAATGGGAAAACCAATGTGGGGGAGAATGCTACCGGGTGATAATACCAAAGTGCAGTAGAGGCGTTGGTATTGTAGGTACGGATGTAAGGACCCTAAAGGTAAACGTCGGAGGGTGTGACTGGGAGATGCAATTGATATTCAAAGGGAATGTTTACATGTCAGTGCCGAACATACACCTAAAGGAGTTGTTCTTCTTGTGATTACCAAGTACCTGCACACATGAAAAACTAAATACCTGATGTGAACAATATCTCATGATAAAGAACATATAACAACTATTTGATCATTTTGAACATGAGCATGCATACCTAGACGTGACATGATAAAAATGCTCCCCTGAGGCCAAGTTCATATGGTGACACGGGGAATGTGACTGTGTGGATGGTGGGATCCTAATCTCATGGTTGAAGACAGATCAAGAAACAAAGGCTTTGGGCTCCTGTAACTGAGTGTGAAAGTTTGGTAAAAGGGGCTATATATGGCTCGTGGGCCCACAATACCACCTCATTTGTACCCATTGCTATAGTGAATTGACAAGAGTATTTGAAGGAGTTTCAAATATTACGGGAGATCGATCCGACAGATCTGGGAGTTGTGAGAGTCAGGTTAGTGGTCCCATCCTCCTACATATCATTAATTTCCTAGTTTTGGGTTAGGGGTCATACAGATGGTCATACAAGGGTAGTTTTAGGGGAAGGCTCACTAATGAACGGGAGAAGGAAGAATACCCATGCTCAGATCCACGGGTATAATTCCATCTCCCGTGTATAATGTTTAGTTGTTCTTGACACAACCACACATAGGGGCACGTGGGAGGGGAAAAAAGGAACCCGTGAGATGTGTGCTTGCTAAAATTATAGTTGCGCACTATGAGCAATTGTTTCTCAAAAAACTGTGCATCAGTGCATAGTTGCATAGAGAGAAAGTGTGCATGTGTGCACACCTGTTGGCATGGCAGCTGCGCATTGGTGCACAACTATTTCTCTGAAAGCTACGCATTAATGAATAGTTGTGTAAAGAACATGAGTGCATATGTGTGCACCTATGGTGGTGAAAGCTGTGCACTAGAAGCGAACCTAAGGGTGGTTAAAATTTTGAATTTTTTGATGTTTTTAATGAAAGATGAGGGATGGCCAAGTGTTTTTGCATGGATGTAGGTGATCAGCATGTGATAGGGGAGTCACTATGCCATTCCGCTGGAAGGAGAGAGACTAGGAGTGCCTCTAAGAGGTGGTGAGAGAGAAGACATCCGTTCAAAGACACTTGATAGCCTGTGGGTTGCTCAAGTTCTTCGAGTGCCCTTTTATACAGTCACAAGAGTTCCTGCTTTAGTTTATGATATTCATGTGGAGCGTTTATCTACAGTGATTCATTGTGAGGGGACAAAAAATGACACTCTCAATTGTGGAGGATATATACTTTCTGATGAGGCTCCCCTTCCGGGCGATGGCACTGCCTGCTGACCCACAACTGTCAGGGGATGTGAGATTGATAGACTTGGCATGACGCTACTGCTCAGGGCCGAACCTGATGTCCGGTTTAGTTATCCGTATCGAGACGATAGATGAGATTTTTCCTCAGTGCATCGTGACCATGGTAGTGAGGATCTATGGACCCTTAGAGACCTAGCGGATCTCGGGAGGTCAATTGAGGATTGTGGAGAGGGTCCTAGATGGGGATTTGTTTTCCTGGGGGATGATGCTACACTCTAGGATGATGGTGAAGATTCACCAGTGTCATACCATTGACTCTGGTGAGTTTTCATTTGGGTCCATTCTAGTGGCATGGTTTCTAGAGTGGGTTCCACTATTTCACCTGAGGATTTTTCTGGCGCCTTCAGGGTCGAAGGAGCCGTGATTGATGTAGTGGGCCCAAATTTTGGTGTGTCATAGGGGGGGAGGGTGGCCACTACTTTATGGCCATTGTGGCACGTGTCCAGCTTCATATGAAATATGTGATAATCTAGTATCCATATGGTGGGATGGACTACCAACACGACCTAGACATGGTGTTTCCTCTTGGAGAGGTCTTGGACCAGAGAGGTATTTTTGTGCATTGATGTTTTGTGATTTTGATAGTGCAACATATGATTATGTATATATGAATGATGACTCTACCTTTGATTTTTGTGTTTGTATATGTGGGGCCCTAAGTCTGTGAGGTAGAGGTGGTCAGGGAGATGGCTCACTAGGTGCTAGTGCAACTGTTGTGGGTATGAGAGGGACGTAGGATAGATGATGTTGGTGTTGGGCCAGCACATGAGCCAAGGGAAGGCCATAGGTAGAGATTTCATGATGTTGGTGTTCGACCATTGCATGAGCCATGGGTAGAGGACAGAGGGGGGATGAAGGACCTTCATCGTCGATTCGAGGAGATTCTTTAGGGTGTGTCGGAGGGTATGTGGGCCCACATCCAAAATGAGAGGGTCCAAGAATAGTGTGTGGGTGTACTGGCAGAGTGATGGACCTTGATCCATCAAGAAGCAATAGCGGGGGCAATGATGACTAGTTGAATGCACCCTATACCTCGAGGACTCTCAACTGGTGTGGTGCCTCCAGTTGACAAAGGACCTGGGTGGGAGCTCTAGGTTCACCATGAGTGCCAATTTTTGTATATGTATAGGCTTATGAGCCCATTTTGTATAGGGTAGTAGATACCCATTTTGTATAGGGTAACGGGTACCCATTTTGTACCTATAGGGGTGAGGGGACTCACTAGCCTACAAGCGATGTATATTTTGTACTTTGTAAACATTTATGACACTTCAAAGTAGATATATATATATATGGATACATATCTTTTTTCTCTTTGTTATGTCTACATGTGTTTATATTTTTGATGGTTTATGATGTCTAATCTATATGCTGTGATGGATGTATGATGTTTATGTATATGCGATGATGTGTTGATGTGATAAATGCCAATCTAACACTAGGTTAGCCATATTATATGCTATTTGATTAAATTGTCGTGGAATATGTGTAAATGTAATTGAATCAAAGTTTTGAGATAAGAGTGTAACTTCCAGGTATTTGCAAAAGAGGCAAGGATCACAGACACGATATACATTGTTGAGTTGCAGGACGACAAGCTGGGAATCTAATAAAATGATAAGGTGACGAATGTGGCGGTGACTGGCCTTGGCAAGGAGACCAATGATGATGATGTATTCTTCTTTGTTGTTGGTGGCTGAGCCCAAACATATGTTGTTGGAGTGGAGAAGTTCATGTGAGGGGGTATAGAGGGCCCAAGTGGCCCAAGCGAGATTCTATGTCTAGTCGTTAGCACCATCCGTGTAATCGATGTGGTAGGCCGATGGAGGATGCATCTTTCAATAACATGGATGTTGGATCATACATGAGGAGTGAAGGGAAAAAAATAAGACTAAAAACTCTACAAATGTTTACAATGAAAAATCCTAGTGTAGAACGGCTATGCTCAGGCATAAAACTTCTTTAGGTACAACTCGTTGATGGGTTCTTTGAGAAGATAGTGTTCTAGAGAGGCTAGGATGTATGCACCTTTGTTAAGGCAATGTTGGACAATGTAGGGTTCATGCCATAATGATTCAAATTTCCCATGACTGAGAGTATCATGGGAGATATCATAGGATAGGACAAGATCTCCTTTGTTAAATGAATAAAGGTTGACATGGTGGTCAAAGGTGGATTTGAACAATTTTTTAGCTGCCTCGTTGTTATGTAATGAAGACTGATGATCTTCATCCAATGCCTCTAAGGTCAGCAAGTGCTGCTTCATTGGAGAAGTGTCAGGTAATAACTCAAAGGTAATGTGTAAAGTGGGAATTTCACACTCGATGGGTAGGGTGTCTTCGATCCCATGGATGAGATGAAACGATGTAAGATCAATGGAAGTTTTGAATGCAGTGCGATATGTCCACAATGTTGAAAACAACATATGATGCTAGTTGGTCTTATGTTTGGTCTTATGGGAGAAGAATAACTT
>JASDQU010817753.1:3314-14082 GCA_032191745.1 Picea mariana
ACCACCGAAAGCGCAGCTTTCGGTGGTTAATGAACAGTCGTCCTGTTCGCCTAAACCACCGAAAGTCAAAATTTCCAGCAAAAAATGCCTTTGGTAAAAATCAATTTTCTCAGCCATGGAATATCCGTTTCGCACATTCCAATAGTCGATCGACATCTACAGATCGTAAGCTTTCAAATGGTACAATCAGATTTGGATTTGGATCTAGGGAAGCTAGTGAAAATTTCCCTTCAATATTAGGCATATTTCCTTCAAAAAATGCCGGTGCGTTTTTGAGAGTTAACAGTACTGTAATGCGCTTGGCTTGATGGTGTGTCCTCTTTAACTTGCTTTATCACACAAGTCTCAATAATGCTTCGGGTGATACCTCCTTCCCTTGCGGAAGGTTTAATATCCCATCACAACTAGACTACAACGGTACCTTTGTTGGTAACCTCTGAGAACCCCAATGTTCAATTCCACGGCAACATTTATAAATATACCATTATAAATTCATATTAAATCCATATCTACCAAGCACCGAGAGGGATCAAATCTCTCAAGGTGTATTTTTTATTATTATTTAAGATGGATGTAGGTGTAGATAAAGAGAGGATTAACAATATTTCTATGTAAATATCATATTTATAGTATTTCTATTTTTTTGTAAATCTGGGTGTCACTTTTTATCTTTATATATAACAATTTTCATATTAGGTGTACATATCAAATCTCTCTTCATCATATATATAGAAATATTTTATTTCTATTTGTATCTATATTTAGCTAACATATAGTATTACTATTATTGGTTATAAGTATTATATTTTTTTTTAAGCCAACATGTAAGCACTACCCACATCAAAAACATGACATCATTTCTATTGTCATGTGCCCATAGTCTGACCGAGGATCCAACTCGACTTGGTGTACCCAAGTTTCCTAACACCTCGGGTTGTGCGGCACTGCAACGTTTCATTTTGGTAGCTAGGCTAAACCGAAATTACTGGTCTAGACTACACCTCACTCAAGACACACCCATACTTTGCCTTGAGAAAATCGTGCCAACTACACTTGTGTTCTTTACTTAAAAAATTACACAGTTCTTATACTTAGCTAATTACATAACCAAGAACATGCAACTATTCAACAGAAGAAGAGACAAGTATGGTTGGGTGGCACAAACTGTGTCTAACACTCGTATAAGTCTTTATATACAAATATTGTTACAATGCTTACAAAGAGGAAATCACATCGTAATACATAGATATACAAGAATTCAACTAAGTCACATCCAAACTTTCCTACTTGCTCATACACCCAAGCCTCCCTGTTGCAACCTAAGCCTGAATTTTGCATCCTTCTCCCCATCGCACGCACTGCCCTGCCTGACCTTCACGCCTCTCTGTCATGTGCCTTGCCCAAGACACTCCAACAAGACTAAGCCAAGCCTTCACATTTCTCCTTCATCTTCGTCACACTTCATCTCACCTCTACTCGAGCCACATACCTCACTCTCCAACTCAAGTTGTGATGATGTGATGTGTTTCCTCTAGCTCATGTGCCTTGTGTTCTTATATGGACTCCAAACGTCACTTTCATGAACCATTGCATACTTTGGGTGTGTCACACACCTTGGCGAACTAGTGTGCCCAAACGAACCAATGTGCCCCTTCGCGGATTGATGTGACCATCGAACCTATACGCTCATGAAACATCGCATCCTTTTGGACCGATGTGCCCCAACCTCTTTGGTGCGCCCTTCCCTTGTGTGTTTCCTTGAACAAGTCAACATGACTCTTCGTGGGTGTGTCAATGAAGTCATCCAACCTCTCCAACATGCCCATGCTTCCAAGGGAAGGCGGGTCCACTCCTTGGGTGCATGCCCAATTCACCCCATCCTTGCCCAAACACAACCCCAAGTCCTCATCCTCTTTCACAAGGCAATTAAGGTGTGTGCCTCCTTGGGTTTGCATGTCACCATCGTGCGCCCAAGGTGCTCCTACCCATGCCTATAAGACTTCATTTTCCCAAATGTTCACATGCCCCTTGTGTTCTCTTGACCATATCGTCGTCGCGTTTACACTTGGTGGGTGCCATGGAAGGCCTTACATCTACCATAATGGGTTGTAGATGCACCTCGCTACCTCAACGCAACAAACATTTCAAATTTGAAGTTTGAATATCCTAGTTTTTGAATGATAAAACCTTAACTTTAATATTGAAAGTTGAAAATTACATTTAGATATGGGGATATCAAATTTATATGTAGATGAATATGGTATTGGCCCTAGAAAATGTTCAAGGAGAATCAATTCAGACCATTTTCACATTTTCTATACATCTTAAAGGTGAATGAAAAAAATAGTGGAACAAATACAAAAAATCATGTTTTGAGGATTTGAAAACAAATTATTGTCCAAATGGGAAATACAATATAAAATGAGGGGAATAGCCTTTTGTTCCATCCAAAGATTATTCCACATGTATATACAAGGAGGCATGCAAAATGTTACACACTACGGAGAGGAAAATCTTTTAGGAGGAGGGATAAATGGAGGTAGGTATTCATATTTTCCAAGAGAAAGAAGAGCTCATAAACTATTTAGAGGATCCACTAGAGGGAATGGGACCAAACTACATTTTTTCAATCGTTGACAGATATTGTTCAAGAGGAACCATAGGTAATTGTTTTTGCAAAACCCTAGTTTGTATTCAAAAAATTACTATGGAATGGGGTATGGTGGAACTAAATTTGTCCCGTCAAGGATCCAAGAGAGGGTGAGAATTGAAGTAACAAGGTGGGACAAGGGAAATGAAGCAATCATTTCCCCCAATCGTATCCATATACCTAGGCCTTCAAGTCAAGAAATTGGATCCACATCCACATCAAAGGAGGAAAGGTATCCTTTGTCTCGTGCAAGGTTTCAATGGAATGTGACGGGGGGTAAATGTATTCTTTAGAGTTTGCATTCAATGTTCAAAGGAGGAGTGAAAGTTTTTGAAGGTAGGCAACAAAAAATCTTGAAACAAAGAGGGGTTACAAAAATATCACCTCCAAAGACAACTTCTGTTGCTTCTCCAAATTAGGCATTGAGGGGCCTTGCAACCAAAATTGGTGTTAGTGGTTTAGCACAACCAAGAAGCCCTTTGAAGGAGGCAAGGAAGCAATTAGGACAAAACAAACATAGGGGAAGGAAGATGAAGGTAATTAATCGAGTAGTGGTAGAACGAGGCTAGTGTTTGGGGAAGGAGTGATAATGGAAGAAATAGGAAACTATTAAAAATTAGCTTTAGTAGGGAAGTTCCATGACCAATTTATATCAAAGGGTTCTTTGGGAAATTGGGCAGTTGCGAATTGGAGAAAAATGTTGGGCTAGAATCCACCCTTCCATATCCTTGCAAAGAGTTGTACTACCTTTCTATTTCGAGAGGAGAAGGAAAATAAGCTAATAGTAAGGAGGCATTGGTTCTAGAACAATACCCCCTCGGCCTTAAAGGCACATGAACCTTGTTTTCACCCAAAGAGAGAGCTAGTAACGACGTGGTATGGGTTAATCTCCCAAGGCTCCCTCTAGAGCTATGGAAGGAAAATATACAAGAAATTATTGGGAAAACACTAGATAATTTCATATCCCTTTGTCTAAATTATTGTTATATCTTTGATATAATTGTTACAAAACTCTGTGTGGAATTAGACCTCGGGAAAGGTTTACCCAAGTTAATGGAAATAGCATATGGGAAGGGGAGTTTTGTCCATAAGTTGGACTATCAAAACGTTCATTTTATGTGTCACTACTATCAGAACTATGGACACATTAATTATTATCTCCCTTTGCATAAGAAGCAGGGTTCAAGCTTAGATTTGAAATTGTCAAAAGATCAAACTCAAAGTGGCTCCCCATGCTAAGGGAATCCCCACCATGAAGAAGTAGGTTGGGAGAATGGAGAGGGGTTGGATTCAAATGATAATGGGGAAGGTTTCAAGAAAGGGAGAGTACATCGGATCAAATACATGATGCATATAGTAGGTCCATCCTTGATGGGTAGTATACGGGGAGGAAGGGATGGGGATACATACTCCCAAATTGGCATGAAAACACAAGGAGTGCCAATCCATGGCATTGTTCCAAAAAAAGATGGGATAAATGATACTAGGTTTGAATCAAAACAAAATGTTCCCTTGGTAGGAAAAGTATATGGAAGTGACAAAGGAGACAGCAAGGGAAATATTTGAATCGAGAGGAGAAAAATAAATTACAGGAAGCACATGAGCTATCCAAATCCATTCTCTCAAATGAGGTATGTGAGGGGTTTGTCATATTAAAGGATAATAAAACTGAAGAAAATAAAATTTTAAATGGCCTAATGGAGAAAAAAGTGGAGTCTCAATATCATCTTCATTCCAACAAACCTAATATGGGTGATGGCCAGGACTCAAAAGTTATGGGAGGTATTCAAATGGACGTAGTATATCTTATTACAAGTTCCATGCAAAAGAGGAAATCATATATTCATCTAGCTATGGAGAAAGTTAAAAGATAAGTTGAAGTAGGAAAAAAAAGTACCATTCTCGATACCCTTAGAGCAGGGAAGTCCTCAAGAAATGTTAAAAAATTATCCTTCTCTCTATGAAAATTCGGGTTTTGGGGGCATCCTATAAAAAAATGGCATTCACATGTTAGTTAGTGCATACAATTTTCATGTTATTTATTTAGAGGAAATTATGGTCACGTTTAATGTAGCCATTGGTCCCTTGAAAGGGATTCTAAAAGGATGGGAATTCATGGCTTTTGATTCTAAAGGTAGATCCGGGGGGGTCTACTAATTGTTTGGAACAAAAGTGTGAGGTGATATCTTCTAAAAAAATTCAATCAACATCTAGGAGGAATTCCAATCCTCGTGCTTCAATAAGATATTCACAATTTTCAATATGTATGGCTTGTACTCCAATAGGAAGGAATTTTAGGAATTGTAGTTCGAGAAGGACTCCATTAGGAGAGGAAATGCAATAGTAGGTTGAGACTTGAATTTCACAATGAGAAGAGGATAAGTGTGTGTTCCAAATGGAAAGCCTAATACTCTTACARATTATTTCATCCACAAATTTGAAGAAGCAAACTTGTGYTATATTGATCCTACCTAAGTGACTCCAACTTGGAGRAAAAATCACTTGGCAGATGAGGGTATCTCCAAGAGATTAGATATAATTTTTTTKTTTATGGAATACTAGCAAAGTTTGCAAAGATTAAATCTTGGGTGGGTCCAAGAGGAATCTTTGATCATGTAACTATTTACCTTCAAATGGAGGGGGATGATCTTAAACCCCCAACACCATTCAAATTTAACTATACTTGGCTTAAGGATGAGGAATATATGGAGATTGTGATTTAGGAGTGGAAGCATATAGAAAATAGGGAAGAGGGGAATTTTTTTTTCCAATTCCACGAGTCCTTAAAAAAAATTAAACAATTAATAGAAGAATGGATCAAGGAAAAGTGGAATAACTGTCAAGTGGACTTGAATATAGTGGAAGCACATATAGAGAATATATGTGATATCCCTAGTGTTGACCCTTTGGATGTATTGGACTGAGTTATGTATACATGGATATATTGATAGGAGTCCAATTATAAATGACTCTATGTGTAATAGATGTAAATGTTTTGTATAAATTCTTAGTGTGAGGCTTAAGGTGAAGGTATGACTARTGAATGTCTAAACATGCATTTTTGGTTAGGTCMAAKGTTKGCTAAATGARAAAGAGTAACTAAGAGGATATGGGTCCACTAGAAGGGAAGAGGTAAGGTGGTCTAATGGGTTTACTATAATCCTAAGTCTCCTAGTTTTGTCATTTTTCTTATTTACCATGTGCCTTATTCCAATTTCTTTTAATGTTGTTAGTGGTTAATTAAAATGATAACTTTGATTTTAATGAAGAGGGGTGAGTGGGATGGAAGGGAGCAGTGGAAAGACTCCATATTTTTTGGAAAATCCAACTACTTCCTATTTTCATGTGTATATGCAAAGAATGAAGTTGGGTAGATATCCCTCATTGTTAGGGGGAATCATTTTGGTTTTAGCATACCGAGGGATAAATACAAAATTAGAACAATGCTTGGAAGCTATGGGAGAAAAACATTACCACTCAACCTTCATGGAAGAAATGATTCAATCATTGAGAATAACTATAGAAAAAAGGTGGAAAACAGGTGATAAGAAAAGCATATTGTAGTGTAGCAAGAGTATGAGCTGAGAAATAGATCATCCTTATACCCTATAGAACCTTGTTGTCCATCAAGTGTTCAAAAATACAAAACTCTACTAGAATATAGTTTGAAACTAGATAGTGGATTGGACCCATGATGCCTATATGGAAAAGCACTAAGCAGAAGAGGACTTCTGAGGGATTGAGCAACAAAGAGGGAGGTTTTTATTATGTTGTATGGGGCAGTACTAGAATGAGTGTAATTGGAAGGACTAGTAATAGAACAGTGTAAAGATTTTCTTAACTAGTTTTGGAAGCATTTTGGGTGGGAATGAGTGGCCTTAGATTTTTGGACTATTTCCCTTCATCCCGGTGGTCTCATAGCTTGGTTGGGGTGGGAGGCGGGGGAATTCACAAAGGAATGCCTATGGGTGGATGAAAATTTTCTCTTGCTTAGTTAGTTGTGTGGTTAAGCTTTTGGATAAGATAAGAATTCCATCTCTATTTTGGAAATTTCTCATTATCTTTGAATATAAATATGTGTGAATTATGAGGAATTGCATTGTTTTTATCTGTATGTTTTCCTTAATGGCATTGAATTTTGAATCGTTGAATGCATTGGTCCAAGTTTTTGTTGTGCTTACAAATGGTGTCTTTTTGTTGAACCTTGACAATGATCATTATATAACGAACAACAAAATGTTGTGTGAAGCAATGTGTTTTCTAATGAATCTTGATTGCTACATGTAGTTCCCTCAAAGATTTTGCGGTATTGATCAATATGAATGATATGCTAATCTCAAACTTCATGTTCTTTTATATCACCTTGAGAAGTTTCGATGGTATCCAAGGATCTGTCTATGTGGGTATTATTAGACAAACTCTTTATGGTGATGACCTTGTTCTGAGTGGGAAGGGTCTTGAAATAGCACTGCCACCCAATGGGTGCTTGATTTTCCTCAATGGGTCTCTTCCATATTCAATCCAAAGACCCCACTGGGTAAATATAAATATCCAAATAGGCCATTGGGCTTGTTTGGGCCAAAGACAATCCATCAACAAGCTTTGCAACGCAATTTATCCATGAATTTACAAACAAAAGTGTTGCTCTATTGTTAGAGTTATTGGGATAACAACATGTAGATGCCTTATAACATGATCGCAGAATGAAGAGTTTATACTTGAAATGATTCTTTAAGTTCATAATTAGCCATTCAATTCCATCATATGGATCCATAATGAGAATTGGATGGTCATTGATAGTGATGGAAGTTCAATTAGGTACTAGCAAACTAATATGAACAATGTACAAGCAAAATAAATAAGCACATAGAGAGGTTGTTTGTGATTCTACTATGATCCAAATGACACAACTGCCAAAGTTTGGGACTTTGTTTATTGTTAGGAAAATAGACTTTTGATTGTTAAACCATGGGTGGGATGTAAAGAGTGTTGAATGCCACTTAACAAAATGTTTGTTGGTTTCAACTGGTAAGAATAGTGTTGTAAAACTATGAGATGCAAAGACTGGTTGGGAGTCCTATTCACTCCATTTTCATAAGAATATTATTTTTTGTGTTGAGTGGAATCAAAATGGCAATTGGGTGCTTGCTTCATTAAAAAAAATAGATCATAATGCTTGATGGTATATGAATGTTTAAAGAAATTGTATCTTATTGTGGCCGTCATAAGGATGTAACAACATTTTCCTAACATCATTTTCTAGAGCGGGTTCTCAATGTATTAACAATGGATTGACATCCATGTTGAAATGCACGGAGGGATAGCCTTCTCACAAGGGTTTGGTTATTATTTGTTTCTCTAACTCCCACCATGTTAGTTGTTTCCATTTCGGTAGACCATCAAGCTCCATGACCCCTAAAAAAACAGTGATCGACTTCATCTCGGAGGATGTCAATCTTATTCGGTTGGTTCCCCCATACGTCTAGTATACCGATAGACTCCATGCATCTCTATGAAGGGAAACCCCAACACCAAACCAAAACTCAAGCGAGTTATGTGCCCTGATAGACAATAAAGACCACAAAAGAAACTATAGAATTGTTTATCGTACTTATCCAACTATATTTCTAGTTTGGACCTATGACTGATTCCCAAATATCATACCAACTTTATGTTCACAAATTTTACCAAAACTCAGTAAACTTATTTGTGTGTGTTCTACATAAAACTTCATTGGATAGAATAACTAGAGTCTTTTGCAAAACTAGCCATTCTTGTTGTTCCTTGGGTTCTAGAGGACCATCATCATTCATTTAAGATATGCACTAGGGATGTCTAAGTAACTAACACTCCATAGGAAGGATCTCTCCCTTTTGAATGAAATGAATTCCTTCAATGGAGAAGACATAATAATTGTGATAAAAGAGTTGCATGTCACGTAGTTACATCTCATTGTAGACAACAAAACGATGAGACTAATTAGTTGGCTTGACACATGACTTTCTAGTAATTGAGAGGTAGCTATGTAAATAATGTAGAGAAAAGACAAAAGCTCTGTTGTTTCTACATTTGATTAGACATATTAACATTAAAAGAATTTGTATAACATTTTCACTATTTGTTCACAAGCTTTGACTATATAAATGTGTTAATACTCGTTAAAGAATGTGGGGTCTATAGATTAATGGTTTTTCTTATATACTAAAATAATATGAAAATAAACATGTGTTGCATTGATTTCATGGGCCTAACTATGCATCATAAGAAGATTCATTAAAATATGGTATGATAGCCTAGCTATATTACTACATCACTATGGGAAAATAATGTTAACTATATTGTGAAAAATTATAGTTTATTGAAGATGGATATTTTTCCTGGATACAGAGTTAACAACTTCAAGTTATTGGCATGAACATGTATTGTATTTAGGTGTAACACACCCACTACGGGAACTAAGATTTTTCGGGTTTTTCCTTCTTTTCCCCGAGGAACAGAATTCCCCGAATTCCTATGGGGCCTGATGCAGTTCCTACCATCCCTTATCTTTACCCATGTGATCATGGGTCATGACCACAGGCCTTACTGGAGAGGTACTTCCGACTTTCGCGATTCGGGAAATCGCGATGCATGCGATCCCTTGCTCTCTTGACTTTCGAAGGGCCGAAACCCGAAACACCAAACTCTAATCATGCTCCCCTGTTTCGAGGTTTTCTCCATCGAGATTTCGGGATGTGCGACGACAGGAGGTCTCGCACCTGGGTTTCTCGGGAGTCGAAACTCTGAAACACCAAACTCTAAACATGCTCCACTATTTCGGGGTTTCCTCCATCGGGATTTTGGGATGTGCGACAACAGGAGGTCTCGCACCTGGGTTTCCTGGGAGCCGAAACTCCGAAACATCATAACCTGTCCACACTCTATCATTTCAGGATTTCGTAAGTCAGGATTTCAGGCTACGCAAAGACAGGAGGTCTCGCATCTGGGTTTCCCGGGTGCCGAAACTCCGAAACATCCAAACTCTAGACACGCTAGGCCATTTCGGGGTTTCTCAAGTCAGGATTTCGGGACTAACGAGTACAAGAGACTTGCCTCTAGCTATCTCGGGTGTCAAAACACCGAAACAATAAATTCTAGTCACGCTATATCTTTTCGGGGTTTCATACTTCGGGGTTTCGCGTCTGGCGAGTACAAGGGATCTTACCCTTAGGTATCCGGGGTGCCGAAACACCGAAACACCATAACTCATCCGCGCTATTGTCATTTCAGGGTCTCATCCATCGGGATTTCGCGATATGTGAGAACAGAAGGTCTTGTACCTGGGTTCCTCGGGAGCCGAAACTCCGAAACACCGAACTCTAGATACACTATACTATTTCGGGATTTCGCAAGTCGGGATTTCGGGACTTGTGAGTGCAAGGGAACTGGCCCTTGAATGTTCTGGGTACCGAAACACCAAAACACTGAATCTATATGCACTAAGCAATTTCAAGAATCCACAAACCGGGTTTTCGGGATATGTGACGACATGAGGTCTCGCACCTGGGTTTCCCAGGAACCGAAACTCCAAAACCTACATACATATATTTATATATATATATATATATATATATATATATCACTCAGTCTATTTCAGGGTTTCTTCCATCGGGATTTCGCGGGTCGGGTTTTCGAGACTGGCGAGTACATGGAGCCCGCACTTAGGTACCCCAGGTGCCGAAATACCGAAATGTAATAACTGCCCCACACTCTACCTTTTCGGGATTTCGCAAGTTAGGATTTCGGGACTTGCGAGTACAAGGGAACTCGCCCTTGGGTTTCCCGGATACCGAAACTCCGAAATACCACTCTTAAACCTGCTCATCTTATTTCGGGGTTTCTTCCATCGGGATTTCGCAAGTCAGGGTTTCGGGACTTGCGAGTGCAAGGGAACTCACCCTTGGGTTTTTCGGGTACCGAAACACCGAAATATCGAAGTCTAAAAGGACCATTCTCTCTCGTGCAGGGTTTTAAGACTTACACCATAAAATCCTTCAGCAGACCCTTGGATAAACTTTCAAAAGGGGTGTCCCTGTGGGGAGATCTATCCAGGGCATTACTTGAGGCAATTAAGGGAAT
>JASDQU010817753.1:14686-25712 GCA_032191745.1 Picea mariana
GCACATATAGAGAATATATGTGATATCCCTAGTGTTGACCCTTTGGATGTATTGGACTGAGTTATGTATACATGGATATATTGATAGGAGTCCAATTATAAATGACTCTATGTGTAATAGATGTAAATGTTTTGTATAAATTCTTAGTGTGAGGCTTAAGGTGAAGGTATGACTAATGAATGTCTAAACATGCATTTTTGGTTAGGTCAAATGTTTGCTAAATGAGAAAGAGTAACTAAGAGGATATGGGTCCACTAGAAGGGAAGAGGTAAGGTGGTCTAATGGGTTTACTATAATCCTAAGTCTCCTAGTTTTGTCATTTTTCTTATTTACCATGTGCCTTATTCCAATTTCTTTTAATGTTGTTAGTGGTTAATTAAAATGATAACTTTGATTTTAATGAAGAGGGGTGAGTGGGATGGAAGGGAGCAGTGGAAAGACTCCATATTTTTTGGAAAATCCAACTACTTCCTATTTTCATGTGTACATGCAAAGAATGAAGTTGGGTAGATATCCCTCATTGTTGGGGGGGAATCATCTTTGGTTTTAGCATACCAAGGGATAAATACAAAATGAGAACAATGCTTGGAAGCTATGGGAGAAAAACATTACCACTCAACCTCCATGGAAGAAATGATTCAATCATTGATAATAACTATAGAAAAAAGGTGGAAAACAAGTGATAAGAAAAGCATATTGTAGTGTAGCAAGAGTCTGAGTTGAGAAATAGATCATCCTTATACCCTGTAGAACCTTGTTGTCCATCAAGTGTTCAAAAATACAAAACTCTGCTAGAATATAGTTTGAAACTAGATAGTGGATTGGATCCATGATGCCTATATGGAAAAGCACTATGCAGAAGAGGACTCCTGAGGGATTGAGCAACAGAGAGGGAGGTTTTTATTATGTTGTATGGGGCAGTAGAATGAGTGTAATTGGAAGGACTAGTAATAGAATCGTGTAGAGATTTTCTTGACTAATTTTGGAAGCATTTTGGGTGGGAATGAGTGGCCTTAGATTTTTTGACTATTTCCCTTCATCCTGGTGGTCTCATAGCTTGGTTGGGGTGGGAGGGGGGGGGAATTCACAAAGGAATGCCTATGGGTGGATGGAAATTTTCTCTTGCTTAGTTAGTTGTGTGGTTAAGGTTTTGGATAAGATAATAATTCCATCTCTATTTTGGAAATTTCTCATTATCTTTGAATATAAATATGTGTGAATTATGAGGAATTGCATTGTTTTTATCTGTATGTTTTCCTTAATGGCATTGGATTTTGAATCAATGAATGCATTGGTCCAAGTTTTTGTTGTGCTTACAAATGGTATCTTTTTGTTGAACCTTGACAATGATCATTATATAACGAATAACAAAATGTTGTGTGAAGCAATGTGTTTTCTAATGAATCTTGATTGCTACATGTAGTTCCCTCAAAGATTTTGCGGTATTGATCAATATGAATGATATGCTAATCTCAAACTCTATGCTCTTTTATATCACCTTGAGAGGTTTCGATGGTATCCAAGGATCTGTCTATGTGGGTATTATTAGACAAACTCTTTATGGTGATGACCTTGTTTTGAGTGGGAAAGGTCTTGAAATAGCACTGCCACCCAATGGGTGCTTGATTTTCCTCATTGGGTCTCTTCCATATTCAATCCAAAGACCCCACTGGGTAAATATAAATATCCAAATAGGCCATTGGGCTTGTTTGGGCCAAATACAATCCATCGACAAGCTTTGCAACACAATTTATCCATGCATTTACAAACAAAAGTGTTGCTCTATTGTTAGAGTTATTGAGATAACAAAATGTAGATGCCTTATAACATGATCACAGAATGAAGAGTTTATAATTGAAATGATTCTTTAAGTTCATAATTAGCCATTCAATTCCATCATATGGAGCCATAATGAGAATTGGATGGTCATTGATAGTGATGGAAATTCAATTAGGTACTAGCAAACTAATATGAACAATGTACAAGCAAAATAAATAAGCACATAGAGAGGTTGTTTGTGATTCTACTATGATCCAAATGACACAACTGCCAAAGTTTGGGACTTTGCTTATTGTTAGGAAAATAGACTTTTGATTGTTAAACCATGGGTGTGATGTAAAGAGTGTTGAATGCCATTTAACAAAATGTTTGTTGGTTTCAACTGGTAAGAATAGTGTTGTAAAACTATGACATGCAAAGACTGGTTGGAAGTCCTATTCACTCCATTTTCATAAGAATGTTATTTGTTGTGTTGAGTGGAATCAAAATGGCAATTGGGTGCTTGCTTCATTTAAAAAAAATAGATCATAATGCTTAATGGTATATGAATGTTTAAAGAATTTGTATCTTATTGTGGCCATCATAAGGATGTAACAACATTTTCCTAACATTATTTTCTAGAGCGGGTTCTCAATGTATTAACAATGGATTGACATCCATGTTGAAATGTAGGGAGGGATAGCCTTCTCACAAGGGTTTGGTTATTATTTGTTTCTCTAACTCCCATCAGGTTAGTTGTTCTCGTTTTGGTAGACCGTCAAGCTCTATGACCCCTAAAAAAACAGTGATCGACTTCATCTCGGAGGACGTCAATCTTATTCGGTCGATTCCCCCATACCTCCAGTATACCGATAGACTCCATGCATCTCTATAAAGGGAAACCCCAACACCAAACCGAAACTCAAGTGAGTTATGCGCCCTGATAGACGATAAAGACCACAAAAGAAACTATAGAATTGTTTATCGTACTTATCCAACTATATTTCTAGTTTGGACCTATGACTGATTCCCAAATATCATACCAACTTTATGTTGATAAATTTTACCAAAACTCAGTAAACTTATTTGTGTGTTTTCTACATAAAACTTCATTGGATAGAATAACTAGAGTCTTTTGCAAAACTAGCCATTCTTGTTGTTCCTTGGGTTCTAGAGGACCATCCTCATTCATTTAAGATATGCACTAGGGATGTCTAAGTAACTAACACTCCATAGGAAGGATCTCTCCCTTTTGAATGAAATGATTTCCTTCAATGGAGAAGACATAATAATTGTGATAAAAGTGTTGCATGTCATGTAGTTACATCTCAGTGTAGACAAAAAAAAACAATGAGACTAATTAGTTGGCTTGACACATGACTTTCTAGTAATTGAGAGGTAACTATGTAAATAATGTACAGAAAATACAAAAGCTCTGTTGTTTCTACATTTGACTAGACATATTAACATTAAAAGAATTTGTATAACATTTTCACTATTTATTCACAAGTTTTGACTATATAAATGTGTTAATACTCGTTAAAGAATGCGGGGGGTCTATAGATTAATGGTTTTCCTTGTATACTAAAATAATATGAAAATAAACATGTGTTGCATTGATTTCATGGGCCTAACTATGCATCATAAGAAGATTCATTAAAATATGGTATGATAGCCTAGCTATATTACTACATCATTATGGGAAAATAATGTTAATTATATTGTGAAAAATTATAGTTTATTGAAGATGGATATATTTCCTGGATACAGAGTTAACAACTTCAAGTTATTGGCATGAACATGTATTTTATTTAGGTTGTGCAACTTGGAAAATTTAGAATAGGATAGGGGAATCTACGAGGACATAATTAGAAATGAGTGTCATTTAAGATGGCTCGCAATATTTTGAATGTATGAATCAAGTTTATCACCTCAGACCTTCTTTAGAACACTATTATTGTTTGTTCAACCTTATGGGTTGTGTTAGGCATATGAAATAGGCACACAACTATATTAAGCAAATGCCAATAGAACATGGATTATTCCATTCTAGTATAGATAATGAACCAAAATATTACTTTGTTAGTTGATGAAAGCTTCTACAAGGTTTTTTCTCTTACTATTGCAATTGATAAGAGTGAATGCAAACATGTTTCTAATTCAACAGACGATGAAGGCTTTTGCAAGGTTGATGCTACTATGGACGTTATGATGGAGAACCAATGATTATTTACTCGTAACATTAATTAAGAGTAAATGTTGACTAAAGTTTAGAGGTTTCCAAAGTTTTGGAGGGTGAATTTGTTGGTTTTCTTATTTTCATTTTATTATCCTCAATTAAAGCATGGTGGCCATAGACTAAATATTTAAATTAGACTATTACCACTTTAGACTGTAACAATATATCAAGGTAGATTTTGTGTTTGGGATTTAAAAAAAAAATGAAAAAATGAAAAAAATGAAGGGTACTCTCCATATGTGAATATGGGGTATCATATGAGGCCTATACTATCTCCTGTTATCAATATCCATACAATTTGGATTAGTGGGTGGAGTAAGTTCTCTCCATATGTGAATATGGGGTATCATATGAGGCCTATACTATCTCCTGTTATCAATATCCATACAATTTGGATTAGTGGGTGGAGTAAGAAGGAGAATAGGATTATCCTTGAGATTCTTGCATTTATTTCTGGTGATAAAAAGAGCCCTTCTACATGTTATTGGTGCCAAACAATGTAAAAAGAGCCCTTCTACATGTCAGTGGTGCCAAACAACGATAAAAAAAAGCTCTTCTACATGTTTAATGAATATAAACACATTTTTTTAATCAAACAAATGTATGACATGTGAATGGTAGTTTTTTTATTTATTGAATAATATAGATGATATAGAAATCATGAAAACAAATTGAATAAACATTAATTGAGTTTGGAAAGAAATTAATGATGTTTATAATCATTAAAACATAGTTTTTTTTTTAACAACTCATAGAAAATGAATGTCTCTAACAATAAAAATAACCATATTTTTACACATACTTATAATAATGAAGATGTAAATGACATGTACTTTAATGGTACTCATACTTGATCTTGTTAAAAGTGTAGATGATAAGAAACAAATTGTAAAAGAATTAAAAGAATTAAAAGTGGATAATTAAATGTGATCCATAATTTTCATCATTATTAAAAAGGTTTTACGCTACTATGTTATTGTAATGCCGAAGGTAGTATATAGTAATGAGTTAGCATTGACTTTCATATTAGTTTTGTGTTGACTTGAAAAATTTATATCAATTTAAATGTTCAACATAACAATTAAAAAAAAATTATTTTTTTTAAAAACAAAAATAGTATTTTTTTAACTTTTCATTGGTCAATAATTTGATAGTGTTATTGCAGCCTTCACGTATTTCGAAACCTTAAATTAATGAGAAAAGACAAGACCACAAAAAAACTAATATAATGTAATGCAATATAATATAATATTATATTATAATATATGTTAAAATCTAATATTGTATTGTTTTTTCAAATGAGGTAAAAAATTAAATTTTAAATGTCAACTTTTTTACACTTATTAAAATTTCAATAATTTTACATTTCTTAATATTTTTTTAATTTTTTAATTTCAATAATTTTACATTTATTAATATTTTTTTAATCTTTCAATTTCAATCATTTTACATTTATTAACATTTTTTAATCTTTTAGTATAATTTTATAGAAATTTGTATGTAGTAATTTTTAAACTTTTAAGTCATATTTTAAAATATAAGAAACATTGAGATGTTTTTAATTTTTTAATTATTATAAAGAACATGGGAAGTACAGATCTGCATTCTTTTCGAATGACTAAGGAAATGTCTAAATATTATTTATATAAGCCGTGCAGACACTAACAAGTAAAGTTTTCGGAGACAGTACATGTAGCGTGCTGCCCTTGTTTAATACCATATATGTGTGAAAATGTACAAAACTTTCTATGAATATTCAAAGTTGTTATTTAATACCATCTATGTGTGAAAATGTACAAGACTTTCTATGATATTATTTAATAGTATATATGTGTGAAAATGTACAAGACTTTCTATGGATATTTAAAGTATTGTTATTTGAATATGTTTTTATGTTTAAGTGTTTGATATATTTTATATATATAGAGATTTAATTTTGTACTTTTTATATGTAATTTTGTATTTTTGAATGTTTTAAAGATTTGATATTTTCACTTTTAAAATTTGTTTTTATATTTTTTAAATTTAATTTTACATTTTTGAATTTTGAATTTTAATATTTTTAAAATTTAAATTTAAATTTTTAAAATTTAAATTTAAATTTATAAATTTAAACCAAAATATATCCAAATTTTTATAAAATGTATTTTATATAAATCTAATATATCACACAATTTTATTTTCCATTCATACCAACTTTACATGTGATAACTAAATGAAGTGGAACTTCATTTATGATAATTAAATGAAGAAATGGTATAAGGAAACCACATGTTACAAGAATACCACTTATGCAATAATCATGGAAATTTGTCTTTACTACCATGAGGGGAAGCATACTACTAAAAGTTAACATGACACTTTGGCATCACATTCATATTTAAATAAGTATTTTCATGACCCCACCTTCTCCATAGGTGGGGAGAAATATATAACGTATTATATTTTGTGTCATAACAAAACCATCGAACATGATGTAAGGAATCTAAACACATTTGAATACTATTCACCATATGAAGTTTCTAGCATGTCTATCAATGTTGTGACATGTTTTTTTTTTTTTCCACAGGGAAAGTTGCACTATTATATTCAAAAGTATATAATGGTTTTACAAAAACAACAATTAAGTGATTGCTACAGGGGCTTGTGTAGTGTTGTATGCAGCGCGCAGATGTTAAGAAATAAACAAAAGGATGTATTACGCAAATTGTCAAAGGAATACAAATTTAACAGCCATAAACTCTGATACAAAGGTGTCGTCGGGTGGTGTGCTGAGCGCAGCTTGCTGCCTGTCATGACTTTCAAGTATGGTCTGCCTGTTTGATATCTAATACATGATTCACCGAGTAGCACAAAAAATGATACAAAACAGAGACACAATGCCAATAGTGGATTCAGTGTCCTAGTGTCTGCCACATCAGATTTTGAGCAGAGTTGGGGGGCCTTCGTTACCGTCCTCTCATCGAGCGATAGTTATGAGACCGAGAGGCCGTGATAATGCCAATTTTGATAGGTGATCCACGATAGCATTTTCTTCTCTGTAGATATGAGAGGCAGAGAGGCTCTTGAAGAAACTTTTGGCTTCGATGGTTCTCTCTTTCCAGCGTTCCAGAGCTGTTGATCGGAGGTCAGCCTTGTCATTTATCCAGTCGATAATGACTTTGGAATCTCCAAGAAGTAGCAAGACTTCGATGTTCAGCCTCTGAGCCAGGATTAGGGAAGCCCAAGCCCCCAAAAGTTCGGCTTTGGTGTTGGTTCCTTGTCCTCCGTTGAGAGACCATCTGTAGGAGGTATGAGAGCTGATATGAATGTAGCCTCCTGCCCCGCAAAGTGATCCACCTATTTGAGTTGCTCCGTCAAACCAGGCGATGGCTTTGTCAAAGGGGAGAGTTGTAGAAGATCTGCGGACTTTCTGGGCAAAGTTGGGGGGGGAAGGGTGGTCGACTGCAGAAAGTATGAGGCTTGTCACCAAATTAACCGAAGGGGGTTTATCATCAAAGATGGCAGCATTCCTTGTCAACCAAACATTCCAACAAACCGTGGCTGGCAGCGAGGGGTAGCGCTGGTGTTTTGAGCACCAAGAACTAAAGCAGGAGTACGTCGAAGGTCCAAACCACTGTTCAGTTAGATTTAGAGACGTTGTGACATGATGCCAGACTTGCCGGGTAAAATAGCAGCTCTCAAAGAGGTGGTGTGAAGTTTCACTCTCCTCCTTACACAGAATGTAGCGGTTTGGGCCTGACCAACCCCTGCTCTGAAGGATATCCCATACTAGGATTTTATTCTCCGTCAATAGCCAAGTAAAAAGTTTTAGTTTCAGCGGACAATTCCACTTCCACAGGCGGGTGCGTCAGGTCTGATCTCGAATGGGCCAGATCTCCTCTGTCATCGCTTTCTAGATATTTCGGACTGATATGACTCCTGATTTATCGCCTTCTGTCCAAATTAGAGTGTCTGGTCGGTCCTGTAGGCGGATGCCAGCCTCTTTTAGATGATGTGTGTAGTTGTTCCATTCGGCCGAGAGCTCTCTGTCTAGATTCAACGTGGAGCTAGTAACCCAGGATTCGCCAAGTGATCTGCTGCTGAGAGGGGCTTTTAAATGAAAGAGATAGTGTAGGCCTAAATTATGTATGCGTTCTAGCAATCTAGGAGAGAGCAGGGCCTTATTGCCCATACTAAGGATATCATCTTTGCCTATTTAATTAGCAGTACCAGTGCCAGGCAACCACGCTATCCAATGTAGGAGAATCGGTAGCGACTTTAGAAGGTGCTTCCACGTTTGTGAGCCTTCCGAAGGAGAAAAGGTGGTTGATCTGAGCCAATAATGGACCGGCATGTGGGATAAATATTTGTCTTTTATAAGGTTGTTCCAAATGCCTGGTACCATCAAGATACGCCAAAGTGTGTTTGCCGAGAGAGCAAGATAGGTGAGATGCAGATTTCTCAGGCCCCAGCCACCAAGTACTTTTGGCTTTGAGAGGGTTTCCCACCTACATAGATGAATGCCTCTACTCTGTTTGTTGCCTTTCCAGAGAAAGGAAAAGATCAACTTGCAGAGTTTTTTTAGCACCGATTGCGGGATGTGTGCCAGAGCCATCCAATACACCGGGAGGCTTTCCAGAACTGCCTTGATCAAAATGTATCCGCCGCCCATGGATAAACATCTGTTACACTAGTGTTGAATTCTGCGTTCAAACTTTTCATATAACCAGCTCCAGTCCTTTGCTTTGTAGCTAGTAGGTTTGATAAAGTAACCAAGATAGTTGAAGCCCGCCTCTAGATCTCGATAATCAATGTCGTAAAGAGTTTTTAGCTCCGACAAGAAAGCTTCCTTTGCGCCTGTTGCCAAGAACAATGACTTCTGGAAAAAAAAATTTAGGCCTGTAACAAAGTAGAAAACGTTTAGCACATTAAAAATTTCTGTCCATTCAGATAAGGAGTCCAAAGTCATAATAATTACGTCATCTACGAAGAGTAGGTGTAAAATTTGAGTCAGTCCAGAAGCTCTGATTCCCATGAGCATGCCAACTAATTTACTTCTTTTTAACAATATGCTGAGGCATTCTAAGACCAGAATAAAGAGTAGGGGTGAGAGGGGGCATCCCTGTCGGAGTCCTCTTTCGCTGTGGAAGGCTTTTGTAGCCTCGTCGTTGATTAAAACTGCTAGGGTGGCTGTGGTTATGCAGCCCATCATCCAATTTGTAGTGGTTGTCCCAAATCCACACTGGAGAAGTATGAGATGTAGGAAGTTCCAGTTTACACAGTTGAAAGCCTGTTTGAGGTCCAGTTTTAAGAGGATGGTCGGTAAGGGTTTTGTTTTAATGTTGTGTAAACACTCCTGAGCAGTGCCTATTGCGTCAAGGATTTGTCTTCCCTTGAGGAAACCAAGTTGCTCTGCTGCCAGTGCCCGGGAGAGATGAGGGCGAATCCTGTTAGCAATGATCTTGGTGATGATCTTGTAGCTAAGATTACAAAGCAAGATTGGTCAGTAATCCGAGAACCATCGGGGATGGTTCTGTTTTAGAATTAGGACAATAAAAGTGTTGTTTAAATGTTTGTTAACGACCCTCTAGTCCTCGAATCCTCGACAGCTTCCAGGAGATCTTGGCCCATTAAATCAAAATAATGAATGTAGAGTTCCACAGTCCATCCATCGGGACCAGGACTTTTTTCTTTTTTGAAACCTTTTAATACCTGGAATATTTCCTCTTTTGTGCAGGGTGCTTCCAATGCTCTCGCTTCCTCTTCAGTGACCATCTGTGGAAAGAGTTGGGCCATATCGATTTGATCCTGAATGGAGATGTGTGTATCTTCTTGAAAAAAAGTCTCGAAATGTTTGTGAGCCTCTTGTTTGATGTCTTCTATCCTGTGAGAAGTACTCCCATCCTCTGCCTCAATATCCCAAATGAACTTTTTATTTCTGCGCTGGCTGGCAAAACGATGGAAGAACCGAGTATTGTTGTCACCACTGGTGAGCCAGAGCACTCTACTCTTAAGTCGCCATATGTTCTCTTCTACCTGGAGAATGTGAAATCGGTTTGTCTCTAATGTATGTGTTTTTGCTCCATAATTTGTCTGTTGGTCGGTCCGTGCCTTTTGTCTGTATAAAAAAGATAATTGAAGTTCAATTATGTTCAATATGGCTGTGTCATGAGCTTTTTTTGTTTTCAGCCAATTGATTGTAATTGCTCTTAGGCTCTTAAGTTTTCTAACTAGGTTGCCTTGTGCATCCCCTGGTAGTGAGTGGGAAGCGTCAGTCCAGGCCTTTTTAACTAATTGGTCGAAAGTGGGCTCCAACAACCAGGCCGAGTTGAACTTGAACGGGTAGCTCGTCCCCAACTTTGCTTTTCCAAGCTGGAGGCAGATGGGAGTATGTTCGGAAAAGTATGGCAAGTCAATCTAGGCCCAAGCCGTGTGTGTAGCATTTAGCATGTCTTCTGAAATCAAAAAACGATCAAGGCGTTTTTCAATGCTGGAGGAGCCCGATCTCCCATTACACCAAGTAGGAAAAAATCCAGCTAGTGCCAAGTCCACTAATGCATTTTTTGTGAGTAGAGATGTGAAGACGGTCGCTAGTGTGTCGATCTTTGCACTGTCTCCCCAAATCTCCTTTGAGCTGAGCGTAAAGTTCAAATCTCCAGCAATAATGAGATCTTTTATGGCAAGTAGGCCCAGGCGGTCGAGCTTTTCCCAAAATTGTCTGCGGTCCAGACAAGGGCCATATGTATTGAGCAAGGTCAAGGAGGTGTTGAGTTCAAAACAGGTGTCGGATAAAAGGATTCCACCCGGACTAAGCATCGGAGTAAATTCAACGTGTAAAGGATCCCATGCCACCAGGAGACCACCAGAGTTTCCCATGGAGCTAACCACGCAGACCATCCAGTCAGGTCTGAGGGCGATAAGAAAATTTCTTGCCACTTCAGCTTCCACCATCGTTTCTTGCATAAAGATAATTGTCGATCTGTATTTGTCAAGGAGACGTCTCATGGAGGCTATTTTCAGGAGTCCTCCAACCCCTCTAATGTTGAG
>JASDQU010817753.1:25732-37924 GCA_032191745.1 Picea mariana
ATGGAGCTAACCACGCAGACCATCCAGTCAGGTCTGAGGGCGATAAGAAAATTTCTTGCCACTTCAGCTTCCACCATCGTTTCTTGCATAAAGATAATTGTCGATCTGTATTTGTCAAGGAGACGTCTCATGGAGGCTATTTTCAGGAGTCCTCCAACCCCTCTAATGTTGAGGGAAATAAGTATCATGATTTTCCCGTGCTTAGGCTTTTACTCCTCTAAGTGCCCGGTTGGTGAGTTCAGTAGGTTGTGAGGCTGAGCTTGTTGCCTCCACGTTTTCCTTTTTCCTCGTGCTGCATGTTTTGAGAGGCGAGATCTCTGAGCCCAATCCTCTGGACCAAGAGGGGGTTGTTGCAGCGTGTTCTTTCACACCCAAGGTCGATGGAGTGTAGCTAAGAGGTGTCGGGGGTGGGGTGAGTAGTTTGCCAAGGTACAACGGTATGGGGAGGGAGTCAAATGGTAGAGGGGAGGCAGGTATAACAGTATGTATCAGTTGGTCCAAGTCTCGAGCCGAATGTGGTTGTTTTGTGTAGCCGGGGGAGGGGTGGGTTCTTTTTCCGGGGGTTCAAAATCAGTAAGGGGCTGTGTAATAGGGAGATCGATGAGGGGAGAGGGATTATGCAAGGGGGGAGAAGAGTGGGTTGTGATGGTCTCAAGCAACTCTGGTTGCGGTGCCAAGGCAGCAGGTCGGGATATTTCAGGCGACAGTGGAATATCTGTGGGGTCAATAGAAGAAACTGGTTGCAAGGAGTTTGTGGTCTGCGTGTTTATAAAGAGTCTCTCCTAGGCGGATAAAGTTTTGTATAGCGAGGGGCAGAAAAAAGTTATCTTGCTTACCAATGTGTCGTCTTGTGAATCTGTGTCCAATGCTCGTTGTTGTGGAGACTCCCCTGCAGATACATCTGACTGTGTGTCGTAGCCATTGAAGCCTACCTCCTCCGAAAATTCAGCCTCTGGTTCAGTGGGAGGGTATTTGAAGCAATCTCGTCTCAGGTGTCCGGTTTTGCGGCAAAAAGAGCATCTAAACGGGATCCCTAGGTAGTCAGGTCTTTGGGTGAACATATGACCTCTCCAGTCTATGTTCAGGACTTTCGGAAGTCCTGCATGGATATCTAGTTCAACCATGATCTTAGCCATTTTTCTCTCATTTGATGCCAGAGAGGCAGTGTCCACTGTTAAGAAGCGGCCCAAAGAAGATCCGATAAGCTTGAAGGCCTGTTGGTTCCAGAGTTGAAGTGGAAGGCCAGGTAAAAAGACCCAGAGGTGCCTGTAGGAAAAGTATTAAGTTGATGGATTGAAGTTGAGCCTCCATATCTTAAGCATGAGGCTTCCACCGCCTACCGCCCAGAACTTGTCTAGGACACAAACAATATCCTCAGGCGACTTGAAAATGAAGCCTAACCACCCGTTTTGAAGGAAAAATATCCTGGGCAGATATCCTAGAAGAGGCTTCCAGGAGCCAGCTATCCAATCTTCCAAGCTCAAGTTACATTTTTCTTTGTAGGCTAACCTGCCAACCAGGGCACAGAGTGCTAGGTTGCAGGCTTCAGTCAGTCCTACATCCATGCCCAGGACCAGTTTTGGGTGAGTCGCTTTTGGTTTCCAAACCCTCTGTGGCTTTTTTTTGATGGAAGAGGGTCTGCAAGAAGGGGTGTTGGTCCTTTGATGGTTTCCACAGTTCCTATTGAATGCACGAGGATTTTGTGGGTTAAGTTCAGGTAAAGGCTTCAGTAGTGATTCTCCCGCGTCAGATGTGTGGAGAGTGGAGCTAGGCGCCGGAGACCTGAAGATCTATGTGTGTTGTTCTTTACGATAATGGTTGTTGATCATCTCGTCGATAGAGGCAATGATGTCCGGGTGGTCCCAAGGGTCCCCAGTTTGTCTCGCAGAAACATCCGTGTTCAATGTCTCCATGTGTGAGGCTGTAGATTCCACAAGGGAAAAGTCTGCCGATGGTAGTGGGAAGAGTGACAGGGATGTCCTGACAGAAACAGGAAGGTCCCTTCCCGATCCAAGGAAATGGTCGAGATTAGTGCGGAGGCAGGGAGTAAAACGTTTAAACAGTTAGCAAGAATATCAAACCCCAGAGGAAAAGTCTGTTGTCTGTAGTGGGGCTAGAAGACAGGTGAATCTGACAGGAACTGGAGCGACTGTTTCAGATCCAGAATAAGGTTGGAGTTATCAATAAAAGTAGAGAGTGGGGGTAACTAAGAGATAAATACCATCGGTGGGGAGTGTTGGTTTTGTGTTTGTCATGTTCGTGAGGTAGAAAGATTTGCCCTGCCCAAGAACCAGATGTCTCTACCCTCCCTTATCCATCCCTTCATGAAACGATCCTTTTAATCGAAAGTCTGTTTTTTCCCCCAGCCAATGCAACCAAGCTCAGGGTTCGAAGAGGTGTAGCGCCCGCCCAGTCCAGTGTCTCCATTTTCATGCCGGTCAGTCGCCCAAACTGGTGCCTCCATTTTCAAACCAGTCGCCCACCTCCATTTTCAAACCAGTTACTAGTGACATGGTTATAGTTGCTTCTCTCCTTGTTGTTGATACATTTATGCCTATCAATATGCTTATTAATGTTGTGCCATGGTCATAGTTGCTTCTCTCCTTGTTGATACGTTTATTGCTATCAATGTTGTCTCATGATCATAGTTGCTTCTCTCCTTGTTGATACATTTATAAGATGCCAATCTTAGTGTCATGTAAGAAAATTGACTTTATATGAAGGATAGAAATTTTATTTCCTTATTTTTGTTCAACTGGGTAAATGTCAATTTCAATTTACTCTAATCATGATCACAAATCCCTAAGATATTTATAAGTTCATTTGGGCACTAGATATGTTAACAACTATTCACTATAAACCAATCATCACAAATCCATAAGATATTTCATAAGTTCATTTGAACACTGGACATGTTAACAACTATTCACTTTAAACCAATGGATAGACAAAACTTATCATTAAAACATTATTTTGTTATACAAATCCATAAGATATTTATAAGTTCAATTGGACAAGTTTGTACATGTTAACAACTATTCACTATAAACCAATGATCACAAACTAATAAGATATTTCATAAATTCATTTAGACACTCTAGACATGTTAGCAACTATTCAATATAAACCAATGATCACAAATCCATAAGATATTTCATAAGCTCATTTGGACACTGGACATGTTAACAACTATTCACTATAAACCAATGGATATGCAAAACTTTTTTTTTCCAGAGAAAATTAGCCATTATATTAAAAATAATATAATATGTTTACAATACTATTCTTTTACTTCAACCCACTGTCTATGAGCAGCCAAAAGGAAAAAAGATGCTAATAAACTAGCTTGTAGATACTTAGAAACATAACTACAATGACTATAAACTTGACTTAACAAAAATACTCTTCTCAAGAGAGTAGATAAGCTTTAGGAGCCTAGCCATACACAAAAAACCGCAAGAAATATAGTAGTGGTCAATATAGATTTAAAGAGTGTGTAAGGCCCTCATGACCGTCCTTCCAATGACTATAGGAGATTTTTCCTTGACAAAGGTATAGGGCCTTTTTTGAAAGATTGCCAGCTACCTTATTCTCTTCTCTGTAGATGTGTGCAAAAGCTAGAGAACTCAAGAGAGGTATGATATCAGAAATTCTTTCCATCCAGTTGTGTAAATTTTCCACCATGATAGAACCCTTGCCATTAAGCCAATCAATAATGATCTTGGAGTCTCCTACCATAAATAAATCATGAATCGAAAGTCTTGTTGCTAGGATTAATGATGCCCAAGCACCCAAAAGATCAGTCCTCATGTTTGTGCCTCTTCCACAGTTAAAAGTCCATCTATATTCTGTATGGGCATCAATCTTTAAGACTCCAACAACGTCACATAGAGTGCCATTCTGTTCTGACGCTCCGTCAAACCAAGCAAGTGCTTTGTCCTCTGGAAAAAAACAGTTGTCCTTCTCCTAGCTTTTGGAACTTTCTGAAGTTTTCCCATCAACCCTATAGCACCTAACACAAGATAAACAATCATTTGCATAGAAGGAGGTATGTCCTAAAGAATAGACTTGTTCCTGTCCAACCAAATGTTCCAGCATATAATAGCTGGAAGGAAAGGATATTTCTGATTCCGAGAATACCAACTTTGCATATATTCAACAACCGAATTGTCATTCCATCCATGATTAAATTTCAGTCACTTTTTCACTTCCTCCCATACTGTAAAAGTAAAGGAACAAGTAACGAAAATATGGTTGTTTGTCTCTCCCTTATCCCTGCATAAATAACACTTTCCAGGCCCTTTCCAACCTTTTTTCTGCAAATTATCCCAAGTTAATACTTTGTTTTCAACTACCAAGCAGAAGAAGAGTTTAACTTTCATTGGGTAGTCCCAGGTCCATAAGTTTCTCCTCCATCCACCTATCTTATAACTTCAGAGCTTGTTCGACAATGCTTCATAAATATTTTCACTGATATTTGGCCCAAGGCATCACCTCCATTCCATAAAAGTTCATCCGGCCTATTCACTAGATAGATCCCTATATCGATCAAATTTTTCCTAAATGATTCCCATTCCTCTGCAATATCCCCCTCCAGGTTCAAATCATAGTTGCTGACCCAATTTTGTCCCATCACTCCTCATGACTCTGTTCGGCTTGCTTGGAATAAAATATGAATGTTCTTACAGTTAAGGGCCGTAATCAGCTCCTGTGAGAGGAAAGAGTCACGTCCCATACCTATAATTGCATCTCTTCCAATAGAAATTGAATGACATGAACCCAGCTTCTAGACCATCTAGTGAAGGATCACCGACAGGGTATTTGTAATGTTTTTCTAAGATTGCGATCCAAAAGAGGAGAAAGTATCCACAGACCAAAGCCATGATAAGATAGAGTCATGAGGGATGTATTTGTCTTTAATTACTCTTTGCCATAAACCTATCTTCATCAAGGCGCGTCATAAAGTGTTTGTTGCAAAGGCCCTATAAAACACAAAGATGTTCCAGAGACCCCATCCTCCATATAGCTTTGGTCTTGAGATAGAAATCCAACTGCATAAATGATAACCATTCTTATTTGTGTTCCCTTTCCACAGAAAGGAAAAAATCAACTTGCGAAGTTTATTAAGGGCCTCTGATGAGAAATGAGCAAGTGTCAGCCAATAAACCGGAAGGCTCTCTAAAACAACTTTAATTAAAATAAATCTCCCTCCCGGGGAAAGCCACTTATTGCATCAATGATTGATCCTGAATTCAAACTTATCTATTAGCCACTGCCAATCCGTTGATTTGTAACTATCTGACTTCATCAAGTACCCCAAGTAATTGAAACCCTCTGCCAAGTCTTTACAAGAGAACAAAAAGATATCTTTTAAAGACTGTAAAAAAGCCCGATCAACACCCGCATACATAAAGACAGACTTGTGAGCATTGATAACCAAACCCGATGCTTGACTGAAGAAATGAAGAATATCTCTAATTTTCTCCCATTCCTCGATAGAGGCTTTTGACATGATAAGTATGTCGTCTACAAATAAAATATGCAAGAGCTTAATCAATCTCGAAACCTTTATCCTTGAGAGAAAACCTGCAGCTTGCGCCCTCTTTAAAAGAGAGACTAAGAGACTCCATAACCAAAATGAAGAGTAAAGGAGATAGTGGGCAGCCCCGACGAAGACCCCTACTGCTCTTGAAGAAATCAGATGCCTCTCCATTAATCAGGATAGCATAAGACGTAGAAGTGATACAAGCCATTATCCAAACTGTTATAGGCAACCCAAAACCGCTTTGAAGCAAAATTAATTGTAAAAAATCCCAATTAATACAATCATTAATCGTAAAAAATCCCAATTGATACAATCATATACTTTTTTTAAGTCAAACTTTAGAATAATGGTTTGAAGCTTTTTGTTTTTTATGCTATGAAGACATTCCTATGCGATACCAAATGGATACACAAAACTTATCATTAAAACATTATTTTATTATGAACTTCATAGAAAAAACTTGGATTCCATATAGTATAGGTAATCTAATATCTATCATTGCAATGTAATTTATTTAAAGTTGGTGATTTTGCTAAAACATTATTTTGTTATTATGAACTCCATAGAAAAAACTTGGATTCCATATAGCATAGGTAATATAAAACCTATCATTGCAATGTAATTTATTTGAAGTTAGCGATTTTGCATTTCATATAGCATAGTTATAATTGAATAGAATATATATTATTGTAATGTAACTTACTTAAAGTTGGTAATACCTATCATTGCAATGTAATTTATTTAAAGTTGGTGATTTTGCATTTCATATAGCATAGTTATAATTGAGTAGAATATATATTATTGTAATAAGTTGGTGATTTTGCATTTCATATAGCATAGTTATAATTGAGTAGAATATATATTATTGCAAAATAACTTACTTGAAGTTGGTAATGGATTTCTTATAGGTAAGAGAATACATTTGCAATGTAATTTAAATTTAAAGTTAATGATTTTGAATTTCATATAGTATAGTTACACTTGGTTATAATATATATTATTTGGATATAATACATAGTATGATTTCTTATACGTAAGAGAAATGGATTTCTTATAGGTAAGAGAATACATTTTCAATGTAATTTAAATTTAAAGTTTAAAATGAATGATTTTGAATTTCATATAGTATAGTTATACTTGATTATAATACATATTATTTGGATATAATACATGACTTATTTGAAGTTATAATGGTTGATGTAGTGCTACTAGACATAGGCTTATCCAATCCTAGCATAGTTATGGTAGTTATGATTGAGTATAATATATATCATTCCATTGTAATCCACTTAAAGTTGGTGAGGGATTTCAACGTGTTGCATTAATTGGAATGGTTTATTTAGATATAGGATGATCTAATTTTAAGATGAATTTGGAATTCGACTTCTCGCATTAATTGGAATGGTTTATCCAATGTCATTGGACATAGACTTATCTAATCATAACATGTAAATCAAAGGAGATATTACAAAGATTATATTAATTAAGTTATAAATATGTATGTGGAATAAAAATAAAGAAAAAATAAATATACAAAGAAAAGTAGACTTTTATATTATTGTGATTGTGAGATGGAAAAGAGATTAAATAAACATTTTCTCTATAAAAATTTTTTTTTTCATATAATACATACTATATATAAAAATGCATTTCAATTATAAAAATGTATGTTTAGTTACTAAATATAGTTTGGTTTCGTAGTCGTCGATTAAATCCATATTATTTTTGGCATAAAATGAGAGTGGAGATATAACACGGAAATATACAGAGATATTGTAAGAGAGTCAATAATATAACATAGATATATCAGATATATAACAAGAGACACATATATACAGTAATACATAATTTCTATTAATGAGTTAAATGTACAAAACTGTAGAAATACAGAGTGAAAGACTCGCTAGAATGGTGAAAACTTATCTATGAGAAGAGATGTGACGACTACTCACATTCACAAGAATATGATTGTTACAATGAAGCTCTAAAGGCCTTTTTAACATAAATAAAATCCAAAACCATAACCCTGAAAGATGAAAAACCAACAGTTTTCTGGACCTCGTTTTGGGTAGTTTGGTGTATCAACTTCCCGGGGGCGTAACTTTGGCATACGATCTTCATTTGGGGCGCACGATAGTTCGTTGGAAAGGTATCGACGAGGAGCTTCATTTTGGGGGCTCAATCAAAGCTCTAGGTTATCAATGAGGTACCATATTACAAAAAATCGTCGTTTACGCCATCAAAATGGCCCCGAAAGTTTAGGAATCGAAAAATACTAAAAATAGTAAATTGCCAACAAACTGTTTTGAGCCAATTAGAATAGGTGGGTGGCCACTAATATCCACCTAGATCAATCCTCACTACTTAGAAAGAATTAGTCTCCATTGTGTTGAGTTCTCGGGGGAGAGGCGAAAGCATTTGTTGAATCTGAATCTCGGTGAGTTGTTTGCCTTGTTGGAGAAGTTGCACTGCTTGGTTTGTGGGAGATTGTCGAGAACCTGATGAGATGATTGTGTGCAGAAGGAATATTTGCGCTTTTATTCAATTTTTTTGACCTTCTTCTTCTAGATAGAAGGTGCTTGGACTGAGGCCGCAATGGTTCCTGTGTCCTTTTGTTCACCTTTTGAACAGATTGTGAATAGGCTGAATTTTGTAGTATGAGATACTACCTTGCAACATTGTTTAGGTGGGACAATAGTTGGAACTACCTCTGGTATCTTGTAGAGATGACCCCCAAAGTAACAATGACACTACGGGGTCGAGACTCATAAATAGCATGACACTTCCACATATATGGCTGGCCTAAAAGAACATCACAGACATCCAGTGGGGAAATATCACATAATACCTCATCCTTGAAGGGTTGGATGTTGTATGAAAATCAACATTGTTGGTTGACACATAGATCTCGTCCTCGGTGAAGCCACCCAATGTTGTATGGTTACGGTTGTGGTGTTGTCGACAATCCCAACTGCTTGACAACCTCTACTAAGAAGAGGTTCTTCTGGCTTCCGCTATCAATAATAAAATGTAGCGGGGTCCCCTTCACCCACATCTATGAATGAAAAAGGTGCTCCCCCTCTTAAGGATTTGTTGGTTCTTCTAATTGAATTGTTGTGGTCGCAATAATAGCAGTGGGGTCTGTGTCGATGATATGTTTTCTTCCATTATTTTCTGAATCAGATTATGAATCAGTGTTCAGATCCTTTTCTTTGATCTCACCACCAATGATTATTTTGAGCAACATTCATCAGTGTTGTGATAGGGGCTTTTGTGGAAATCACACCACTTTCCACTGTCCTTCTTTGTCTGACAGTGACCCTTCTTTACCTGTGGCTTGGACTGGTTTTCAGGAGGTTGTTTGTTAGGGTCGTCTTTATATACTTTGGTTGTTGTGGATTTGCAGACCTGAACTCCCGTTTGTTCTGGTGCCAAAATTTCTGCTCGATTTTGAGAGCATATCGATAGGCAACTCCTAATGATGAGATGTCTAGGAAATCCATAACGATTTAGATGTACCTATGAAGAGCCTCATGGTATTTCAAAACCAGATGTCGCTTGGAGTATTTGAAACCTATATTGGTGCGCAAGGTATGGAAATTATTTGTGAACTCTGACACTGTTTGGACCCTCTATTGTCACAGTGTGGTCCATCTCATGTATTGGTCATCATAGTTACTAATAGGGTAATATTGTTCTTTAACCGCATCCACAAAAAGATACCAAATGGGCTCGACCCCATATATTCTAGACTCACGTGTGGAATTTTTCTCCCAGTAAGTTTCCCACCAATGTTTGACATGGGGGAGAGTCTTAAGGAGTGTGAAGGTGATCTTTTCCTTGTTACAAAAATTGTGAACAGAGAAATAACCTTCTAGCAGATTGTTGACGGGCGTTTGTGACAAACCGTCAATGAGAAGGGAAGATCCGGTCTTGGGTTGTCTAGTTACCCAAGCCGTTTAGAATAACCTACCCTGACGGGTTTTGTGGCTCCGTTATCTAATGAAAATACTAAAGTAACTAAGAGTGGTAAAACTATCTAACTATATAATCTTATTACATATGTTGAACTAAAAATCATATATATATATATACCTAGCATATAGTTGTATTATATACAATATGTATGTAGAGATAGTTTAACTACTGAATCAAAGTTTAAATAAGATGTAAGACTAAGGAAATTATTCTTTTACTGCAAGTAGCAAACAACGAAATGAACGAATAAGATTTAAAATGATATAACTGTAATGAACAAAGCAATAAAATTTGGATGATTTAATCATTATTCATTCGTAAAGTAAATATATCAAATAAAAGGAAAACTAACTAACCTTATGCTGATCAGCGGCAGAGAAAGAGCACTAAGCTATTTTGTCCTTCTATGTAATGTAAGCTCCACTTAACCTGTTTCCAAGTAGACATCTATGGCAAGAAGTAAAGAATGATATTTCTTGAGATAACTCAAGGAATTTTATATTTCCAAAAGAAAAACAGAAAGACAAATGCATTTTTCTCATGTGGCTTTATATTATTCAAAAGTTGAAGATGAAATCAACTCCAATCTCCAACAAATGATATAATCAAAATCTAACATTAGATGTAAACTCAAAATGTACAGACATTTGATTAGCCACAAAGATTATGATCACCAAAATAATGGACTATGCAAGAGATAAGCACAACATCAACGTATAAGTGTTGAACAGACTAAAGCTAATTCATAACATATACGTTTTCATGCCCAAAAACTATATAAAAGACAATAGTCACATTGTACAGTTTACATAAGGACTAACACCAAAAAGCAAACTGCATTTCATATATTTCTCAAAAAGATAAGTTCATCTTCAGGTCCAAAAGAATGCCCTTGTCTCTAGGAAAGGACCAGTATTTAAACTAAGTCCGTGATCTATTTCTCATATCTTCTAAGATAGAGACAGATCCATGCTTAATAAAGTATTTTCGAAAAAATACCTAAAATATAGGTGTGTTGTAACAGTCATTCAAAAATAGTTACACAATTAAAATATTCTTGAAACTGTTTTTAAAGAGAAACTTGCAAATTTGGAGCATCTCCAATGATTTACTTGTCCCGTCAACCTTTGCAAATTGATCCTCTTTACACTTGAGAAGAAAAACAAAGTTTAATTTAGAAAAAACAATCTAATAAACTAATTAAAGACAAGCTACATAATCTACGATTCTGTAGCTAGTCAAATAAAACAAAAACAAAACAAATTCTATTATAACAGAGCAATCAAAACGTTGATTCTAAGAAAATTGTTTACCAATTATCATAATTTGAAATGAATTATTTTTAGCTAAATCAAAACAACCATGCAATCAATCAATGCTTTAATATAGAAAAACAATAAAAACAATAAAAAGAACTAAGACTAATTACCTAAATCAAATGTTTGAAAACAAAGACTCGTGAATTTATGAGAATTAACATTTGTAGACCTTTAAATAAATACATCACCATATTTTCTGGGTTGTAGCTTTTCCAATAAATTCTTTGCTCAGAACTCAACCTCTAATTATCTCTTTCAAGCTCTTGATTTCGACTCATTATCTAGTTAAGGCACATTTACAAATATGGGACATCTTCATAATACCTCGGTGTCCATGACCGACAACCATTACAATTGCCAGGACCTGAATATGTTTTAGGATATTGGTTATTCCTATCAAAGGGGTTTTTAATCCTCATGGTAAGGCTAATAACTTACATGCTTTCAAATCCACAGAGAGAAGAGGAGGAAAGCATTTCCTCAAACAAAACCGATTTTATGAGAAATTGCTCTTTAGAAAATGAGGCATATCTTTGAAATCACTTTGTTTCTGAAGAAAATCCTCACATGAAAGGTAAATGACCCCGTTTTGGAGATGGGTTTTTAACAGTTTTTTCAAACGCTTCATCATTTTCCCAGAATCCATCCCGCAAAATCATCTCTCAATTTTGGCACAGATTTGAACTCCATTACGCTATTGCGGGTAAGTAAATGACCCCATTTTGGAGATGGGTTTTTAATGGTTTTTTCAAAAGATTCATTGTTTGCCCAGAATCCATCCCGTAAAATCATCTCTCAATTTTGGGACGGATTTGAACTACGCTATGCTATTGTGGGTAAGTAAAGCATGAGGGCCATCCGGTTCTTCCTTACTACAAGAGCCATAGTTTCAAAGGTAAACCAAGAGGCAAAACAAAATTATTCATGAAGGGGAAAACGTTGTGACGCTAGTAGATCAAACCAATATACAACGAATGAGGTTGGGTGAATGTACCTGATGTCAAGCATAAATTCGAAGGTCTGGGAATATTCTCCCATTATCTCCCACTCCAAGATCTGATTATTTCCTGTAAGCAAGAGGACATGGATATCGAACAACAAGAAACCCATGTAACCCTCACAACTTGCCACGAACTAACAACCCAATTTCGAGGAGATTAACACACACAATGTAATGATTTGTTTTGATGGTGGACGTGTCAGGGTATAGGAGGTTTTCATCATTAACCATTAAATTGTGATACGACATATGTAAGCGTTGAAGGGTCATATCAAAAAGGTTAAGAGAGGTGAGGTTTAAACCTTGTCTCCAATTCATTTGTTACACATATTAAACAAGGTTTCAATGCA
>JASDQU010817753.1:38024-61785 GCA_032191745.1 Picea mariana
AAAATCTCTTAAACCACTTTGACTACTTTGACCTTTTGGGGCTTCTAGATGACATATGAGGGTCCTCCAACTTCGTAAGGCCATAACTCTCAAACCGTGAGGAGTTATGTGACGTTCCACATACCACCAGAAATGGAATGACATGTACTATCCATATAGAATAGTATTATCTGAATATATATCATAACTCATACTGTTATCCATTAAACAAACTTGGGTCCATTACCCAAACCTGGGGTCTCCAACTTCTCATGGCCATAACTCTCTAACCGTGAGGAGTTATGTGACGTTCCACATACCACCAGAAATGGAATGACAAGCACAATCCATCTAGGATAGTTTAAATGACAAATTAATTGTCCTTCATCTCATTATTCCACAATTAAGCATGGGTTCTCTTACTCCGAAAAACGTCTTCCCATGAGGGCTTTCACCATAAGGGGACCACTTTGGAGTTCATCCATCTTTACTTCTTATCAACCATGACAAGACAATAATGATTCATCTTTACATCAAACAATCTTGGGTCCATTACCCAAACCTTTATGTTGTGGGGCTTTCTTCAAGGGTTGACATCAATGACAACTGACCTTAATCAACACTCAACTCTACATTCCTTTGATGTCAACTGTTCCTTTTCCAGAATCTTCGTTGTTCCCAGTCTTGGATATTCAACCTCCAAGAGTTTTCAAACCTTGTTTGCTTCCTCCGATATCCCACTCTGGTTCAATGAACACCATGTAAGTGTTATCCTTCCTGAGCTTTGTTCCTTTGAAGATTCAGATTCCTACGCACACCTTGCATTCAAGGATTTTGAATAACTTAGATTCAAGGGATTTTCTTGAAAATAAAATACCTTACGCCCACCCGGCGTTCCTCTTTGTTGTTTCTTCGAACTTAACTGATTTTAGGCTTTGTGCACTCCTTGCACCTGGATTCATGAGTTTCACCTTCTCTCTCTCTGAACCTCCCTCTGAGTCGTTTCGAGACTCGGACAACACACACCTTGTGTTCGGGATGCACACCTTGCATATAAGGTTCAGGGGAAACAATTGAAACTCATCCAATTTCGTTACGGATTCATACAACAAACCTCCCGATCACTCATACATGAAAATAAAATGATCATAATCATGCATAGAGAATAACATTCATTCGATCATATTTCAAATAAACACATTCCAAAATTTGAGACAATTCTGTCTATTCTATTACTCATAAAAACAAGAAAATTACAAAGTTTTTCTTCTCTTCTCTGCTCTATTCTCCTACAATTTCTCATCCATATTGATCTTCCATACATGACTTTTAAAAGGAAATCCTGAAAGCTATCTAAGGACTAACTCCCTGAGCTCCCTCGTCCTGTTCTGAAAACTATCATTTCAGGCTTTTAAAATTAACACCTACTCAGTCCTATTACAATAACTGCTAATTACTATTAGAGAGAGTCAACACTCCATGTCTGCGGTTTCTTACAGTCCTTAGAGACTTTTTAAACAAGTTACAATATTCAATTTTCTCAACAAAATATCTCAACAATCCAATTAATTTCTGAGTTAATGCCCGATTTGAATCTCTTGCGTTGCTGAAATCTCTTATGATTGCCTCCACGTGTGCATTGTCGGTCTTGTAGGCAATGCTCCTGCATCATACTCCCCTGGTTGAAAAAATTTCATGGACTCATGTCCATGAGCTCCCGCATTGTCTTTCCATGCTTCAAAATATTAGGTTATGTGACCCAACTTGCATCTTCCATTGGATGATCTTTCCACTTCACTAAGTATTCAGGATATGTCTTTCTCCTGGTTTTCTTTCCATCTCTCTGCTCAATAATTCTCTCCATATTAGGTTTCTCTGCTGTGGGTAATTGCTCTTCCCACTAAATTTCTTTCTGATCATCTGATCCTCCTGCTTCATTTCTCCTGTAAGGATATAAGTCTGCAACATTGAATATCGACGATATCCCAACATTTTCTGGCAACTCAATCTCATAAGCATTGGTTGCGAATTTTCTAAGAATCCTGCATGGTCCAATCTTTTTCATCTTTAGCTTACTGTGTGTTCCCCTTGGGAATCTCTCTTTTCTTAAATGAGCTAAAACCTCATTTGCAACTTTGAATTGAACTTCTCTTCTCTTTTGATCAACTCTGCTCTTGTATTTATGACTGTTGTCCTGTAGCTGTTCTCTGACTCTGTCATGGAGTTTTTGCATTTCTGCAGCAAAATCTTCTGCTACAGCACTTTTGAACTCATCTTGATTTAAATTTTTCAATTATGTAATCCCCCTTGGCTGTATACCATACACAATTTCAAATGGACTTTTTCATGTGCTCCTTTCCACTGAATTGTTGAATGCAAATTCTGCTTCTGCCATAATCTGATCCCGTTGTCTACCTTGCTTAGTGACTAAACTTCTCAACAAGTTTCCGAGACTCCTGTTTACTACTTCAGTTTGTCCATCTGTTTGAGCATGGTATGTTGAACTAAAGGATAAGTTCGTCCCTAGTCTCTTCCATAGAGTCCTCCAAAAGTGTCCTACAAATTTGGCGTCTCTGTCTGAAACTATGCTCTTTGGCAATCCATGTAGTCTTACTACTTCTCTAAAAAATAAATTTGCAATGTGTGTGGCATCACTTGTCTTCTGGCATGGTATGAAATGTGCCATTTTTAGAATCTATCTACCACAACAAATATGGAATCGCTCCCTTTTTGAGTTCTAGACAATCCTAAAACAAAGTCCATACTGATTTCATCCCACGACCTCTTTGGAATTGGTAATGGTTGATACAAACCAATATTCTGTTGTCTTCCTTTTGCATACTGACAAATTCCACATTTGTTCACAAACTTCTTCACTTTTTCTCTCATGCTCGGCCAATAATATGAATTTTTCAATTGTGCAAATGTCTTGTCATGACCAAAGTGCCCAACTAAACCTCCACTGTGTTTTTCTTTCAGCAAGTTGTCTCTCATTGAGCACTTCGGAATACATAATTGGATCCCCTTGAATAGTAATACATCCTGAATCAAATATTCAGTTCATGGGATTATGTCTCCCAACAAAGGATTCTTGCATGCCTCATAAGTTTCTTTGAATTCTGCATCTTCTTTATACATGTCTTTGAGGTGTTCGAACCCCAAAGTTTCCACCTGGAACTCTTGTACAATCAAACTTCTTCTGCTCAAATCATCTGCAACTTGTTAGCAGTTCCAGAAATGTGTTTAATAACAAAAGTAAAATTCTGCATGAATTCTACCCATTTTGCATGTTTCTTATTCAACTTTTCTTGCCTAGTAATAAATTGCTAAGCATGGTTATCATTGTACAAGACAAATTCTTTAGGAATTAGATAATGCCTCCATTTTTTCAAAGCTTGAATCACCGCATAAAATTCTTTGTCATACGTTGAATACTTTTGCTTGGTGTCATTCAGTTTCTCACTGAAATAAGCGACTGGCCTATTATCTTGAGTCAAGACTGCTCAAATAGCTAATCCACTTGTGTCACATCTCACCTGAAATGTTTTTCCAAAATCTGGCAAAACCAGAATCGACTGCCCTGTGATTTTCTCTTTCAACACTTTGAAACTTTTTCCAGCTTCTTCCGTCCAACTGAAGGACTTGTGTTTCTTCTTCACAGTGTCCAATATGGGTCCACACATGCCACTGAAATTTCTGATAAATTTTCTATAAAAGCTTGCTAACCCATGAAAACTTCTTACCTCAAATATGTTTCTCGGTGATGGCCATTCTCTGATTGTTCTCACATTTTCTGGTTCCATCTTCAATTCATTTGCAGAGATTACGAAACCCAAATATATGAGCTCCTTCTTCATAAAAGAACTCTTCTTCAGATTTATCAGCAATTTATCTCACTGCAACCTTTCCATCACTGATATCAGATGTCTTAAGTGCTCTTCCTTTGTCTTACTGAAGACAAGTATGTCATCTAGATATACTATGACAAATTTTTCTATGAATTCTTTCAACACTTAATTCATCAACCTCATAAATGTGCTAGGTGCATTTGTCAAACCAAATGGCATGACCATCCATTCAAACAATCCTTCATTCATCTTGATCGTTGTTTTCCATTCATCTCCCTCTCTCATCCTTATTTGATGATAACCGCTCTTCAAGTCTATCTTGGAAAAATAGCCTGTTCCACTAAGACAATCCATCAAATCATCCATCCTCGATAAAGGAAATATGTATCTAATGGTTATCTTGTTGATGACTCGAGAATCTGTACACATTCACCATCCTCCATCTTTCTTTGGGCTCAATATATTCGGTACTACACATGGGCTTAGGATTTCCCTGACTAACCCTTTATCCAACAATTCCTGGACTTGATTCTTGACTTTCTCATTCTCTCTAGGTGTCAACCTATAAGCTTCTTTATTTGGTAAACTAGCTCCTGGAATAAGGTCAATATGATGGCTTATGCTCCTAATAGGTGGCAATGAGTGTGGTAACTAATCCACGACTATATCAACAAAGTTTTTTGATAGTTCCTGGATTTCTATAGGCAAATTTTCTATATAAGTATTTGTAAGGATAACTCTAGGCTTCCTCACTACAACAAACTGCATTTCTTTCTCCTTCTTGACTTCTTTTAAGAGCTCCTTCCCACTCATGAGAAGTATGCTTGGACTAGCTTCTGTCTTTTTCTCTTTGTCTTCTATGGGTAGCAACATATGTGTCCTACCATTCCTCTCTAGGGTATAGGTATTCTTTCTTCCATCATGAATAACCTTTCGGTCATATTTCCATGGCCTTCCCAATAAAATATGACAGACATCCATAGGAATTGCATCACATAATATTTCATCTTTGGAACCTCCTATCTTAAATTCAACTTGGCATTGTTGACTTACCATTACTTGATGTCCTTTCTACAACCACGATACCTTATATGGCTTTGGATGTGTAGTTGTCTTCAACTCTAGATTTTCCACCATCTCTGTGTATACTAGATTGTCAGTGCTTCCACTGTCTATGATCACCTTGCAAACTCTGTCTTTTGTCTTGCAAGCAGTTCTGAACAGGCTTGTTCGTTGAACTAGTTCCTCTGGTTCCTTTTCTGGTTTGAGAAGAACTTTCCTCATCATGAGGTTTCTTCCTCCTTCTGTTGCTTCTGCTTCAACATGCTTCTCTGCTTCAACAATGTGTGCTTCTCCACCTTCTCTTTTTCTGTCGGGACATTCCCAAGATTTGTGTCCATCTTTTCCATAGGTATAGCACTTAACTACGCCTCCTCTGGCTCTTCCTCTTCCTCTACCTCTGGGAAAAGAACTTCTTCTGCCATGTTGTCCTTCTTTGGAGCTTCCACCCTTCTTATGGTGACTATGTTGTTTGTCATCTTCAGGCTTTGACTTCTAGAACTTCTCTCTGCTGATTCCCTTACCTCTGCTTGAGTTTCTGCCTCTGCTGAGTTGGTTTTGTCTCCTGGCCAACTTTTCTTCAACTTTCAAGGCTGCTTGATAGGCATCCTCGACCTTACTGACAGACATCATGTTGATTTCCTCTTGAATTTCATATCTCATCCCATTGATGTATATGGCTATCTTCTCATCTTCATTCTCTTTCTGTCCAGCCCCGATGTTGAGTCGGTAAAATTCTTTAGTGTACTCCTTCACTGATAAACCTCTCTATTTCAGATTTTGCAATCTTCTGTAAATATTGATCCGGTAATCCTTCAGGATAAATTTTGACTTCAGCTTAGCTACCATCCTATCCCAGCTTTTAATTTTCTACTTACCATTTCTTTTGCGTTCGTCTTGTAGTTCATCCCACCATAAAACTGCATGGCCTTTCAATCTTGTCAATGCATGCTTCACCATCTTGTCTTCTTCGATATCTTCGTAATCAAAGTATTTTTCCATGGCGTGTACCCAATCCAACAATTCTTCAACTTCCAAATTGCCTTCATACATAGGTACCTCTATCCTTGCTCTGGCTCCTATTTTTGAAACATCTTTTATCAAGCAAGCTTGTGCAACATCCTCCACGTCATGTGCTTCGACTTCTGCTTCTTCTTCGCTCTCAGCTTCACTGATATCACCAACATCTGGTGCTCTTCGTTGCAATGTCTCCATGGCGTCTAATCTCATTCCGAGTCGCCTCATTTCTTCTTCCATCTCTGTATTCGCTCTGTGTCTTCTAGGTGGCATGACTTCACTGCGTCACTTACAAACATAAATTTTAAAATTCCTTTGATACTACAAAGGATACCAACTTTCCTCCTTTTCCCTTGTCTGTTGTCCACAAACAAACTCAAAATCTTATCTCTGACACCACCTGATGGTGTGTATCAGAGTATTCTTTTTATCTACCCTCTGCTACAGAATAAAAAAATCTTGGCTTTGATACCACCTGATGCATCCCCCCTACCTCAGCAAGGTCTGTCGACCTCCCGGTCACTAGATCGTTCTTCCCCTCGAGCTGGAACAACTCTTTGGTCCCTGCTAGGACCTCTATTAAACAAATCCACGGGTCCTGCTATTGAAACCCACTTGTACGCCTGACACCAAGCGCAAGCTTCGCCCCCACGTGACCACTGACTGTGACCACGAGCCTTACCCAAGGCTTTTCACATTTTGCAAATCAGGACTTCTCGCATCACGACTCTTTCCCTTTGAACACCCGGGTACCGAAACCTTGATCCACGAGTCAACACCTGACTGGTTGTTAGCACCTCCCGTCACTTCTTACCATATGACCATTCACCCATGAGATAGGGCTAAGTCACGAGGTCTTTTGGGACTTCATGACTTGCGAAGTCAAATGACTTATGTCCTTAGAACCCCCGATTTTCCGGAACCCCAATGATTCTCATGGATGCTCAACGGTCCAAATCTCCTCTTGGATCAACGACTACGATCAAATCACAGTTTTCCTTTCAGGACTTTTGAAAAATCTTCTTCCCCCGGTTTCCAGTGACCAACCCCCATAAACTCTCAACCACATGGGATCAACGGTCCACGATCTACCCTGATCAACAATCCACGTCCAATTGCGACTATCCCTTTCGTGATTCTTGGGGAAATCCACCCTCTCGTTTTCCCGATGACAGAATGCCAAAATCCACCTTCTCCACCCTTCGTCGGATCCAACAACTATCGGTCCTCGGTGATAGATCTTACGATCTAGATCCTTCACAGGTCAACGACCAAGATTTTATCAGCGATCTTCTTTCACTATTCTAGGGGAATCTCCATTCTCATTTCCTCAATAGAAATGCCAAAATGATCCCTTGGCACAAGGAGTTAGGGTCTGCGCTATTCTTGCAGATCCAACAATTATCGACTCTCGGCTCTACGTTCCTCCGATGTCAGCCGTTCCTTTTTCGGAATCGTCGTTGTTCCTGGTCTTGGATATTCAACCTCCAAGAGTTTTCAAACCTTGTTTGCTTCCTCTGATATCCCACTCTGGTTCAATGAACACCATGTAAGTGTTATCCCTCCTGAGCTTTGTTCCTTTTAAGATTCAGATTCCTATGCACACCTTGCATTCTAGGATTTCAAATAACTCAGATTCAAGGGATTTAATTGAAAAGAAAATACCTTACGCCCACTTGGCATTCCTCTTTGTTGTTTCTTCGAACTTAATTGATTTTAGGCTCTGAGCACTCCTTGCACCTGGATTCACGAGTTTCACCTGCTCTCTCTCTGAACCTCCCTCCGAGTCGTTCCGAGACTCAGACAATGCACACCTTGTGTTCGGGATGCACACCTTGCATATAAGGTTCAAGAGAAACAATTGCAACTTATCCAGTTTCATTACGGATTCATACAACAAACCTCCCGATCACTCATACATGAAAATAAACTGATCATAATCATGCATACATAATAACATTCATTCGATCATATTTCAAATGAACACATTCCAAAATTTGGGACAATTCTGTCTATTCTATTACTCATAAAAACAAGAAAATTACAAAGTGTTTCTTCTCTTCTCTGCTCTATTCTCCTACAATTTCTCATCCATATTGATCTTCCATACATGACTTTTACAAGGAAATCCTAAAAGCTATCTAAGGACCAGCTCTCTGAGCTCCCTCGTCCTATTATGAAAACTATCATTTCAGGCTTTTAAAACTAACACCTACTCAGTCCTATTACAATAACTGCTAATTACTATCAGACAGAGTCAACACTCCATGTCTGCGGTTTCTTACAATCCTTAGAGACTTTTTAAACAAGTTACAATATTCAAATTGCTCAACAAAAGATCTCAACAACCCAATTAATTTCTGAGTTAATCCCTGATTTGAATTTCTGGAGTTGCTTAAATGTCTTATGATTGCCTCTATCGGTCTTGTAGGCGATGCTCCTGCATCAAGATCACACAATATTAAGATTAGCTCAGATTTATAAAAGATTACCACGATTATAATCAGAAAAGAAGAATAAATGCTTTTATAGAGGATTATAGCCTAAAAGTTTGTTTTGATCAAAGGATAACAATGTTTATAAAAATGTCTTCAATACCGTTGACAGAGCCATTGCTGCCATCATGCATTTATAGCCTCGATAGGGATGTCATTTAACCCACTCAAGTACTTTAATCCCATCCAATAGTTGTCTATTCATGATATATACTCCCATAGGAAGTTAACTTATAAGCACATACCTTCTATCTCTCGAACCCAACATTTCTTCGCTGCCAGCATGCATTTTCAATACCCCAACGAAGTTGCCATGGTATCATGCGTGTATTTACCCACTACTGGCTGGCATGTTCAGTACCCCGGCGGGTTTACACACATTTCCCACACTTAATTATTTTCAACCCTCTTACGTCATTTATAATGATATAATTTAGAGATTTTGTAAATGACAAAGAGGGTGGGGTGATACTAGAGATTGATTATAGGACATGTATATTACTGATTACTATTTATTTTCTTTCATTACTGGAAGTTTTATCATGGTTTAGATATTTTAGATTTCAATTAAGAAATCATCTAGAGAATGTGGAAGCGCTTAAAAGTGATCTTTCAAGAACATGGACGGTGTAAAAAGTCTAAAGATAATCGTAATTCCCAAAGATCTCGACATATTTCAAGGGTAATACTCTAACAAAGACCATTTAGGATTTCATAGTACTTACAAATCAATTATCTATGCTGAACCTTAACATTAGAAACTGTTTGAACTATTTCAAATTGCTTTTAAAAACATAAGTCTTGAAATGAATGATTCCTTCGACAATCGCTCTTTGAACAGAAATATATTGATTCAAAAAGACAGACAAGAAGAAAATTCAATTAAAGAAAACAAAAAAAACACACAACAAACCGAATCAGATTTTATTAATGGGATTCAAAATCATAAGTACATCAAAACAAACAAAATTGAAATAGAAAAAGCACACTTTAAAAAATAATTTGACCAAAAACAAAACCAGGCCAACCTCTCATAGAGAATGAGGATCAAGAGGAAGAACTACAAAGTTCAGAGTTTTGCATATAGGTAGGTTCTTTTCTTAAGATAGTGATGCATGATACATCATTTTGACCAAGCTTATTATTAAAAGTCACAGAAAAATCCTTAACCAGGATGAGTGCAATTACGTGAAGTGGTAAGCTATGTTTGTTAGGGTAAAACTAAGATCAAATCCCTAATATCTTTATTAATGCTTCATAATATCTGAAATCATTGCATGATGTTGCCAAGTTTTGAAAAATAAACATTTAATCAAGACAACTGCGAAAAGGAAAAATAAAGGAATTGAAAGAATACTTCCTTGACAACATTCAAACGATGGTTTTCTTTGCATACCCATGTGCCTTCATAACTGCATTATTCAACGAAAAAAGTGAAAAGGAAAGAAACACCCAAAATGACTCTATTCCTACACCTACTCTAATTTCTACATAGATCAAAACGCTAAGTAAAATCGTATTTCTAGTGCAACCACAAGAGCATCTTCAATCTTGCTAGGCATAGAAAGTCGAAAATCAGAATAAAAGAATGTTGTATTTGCAGATACAAAAGAAATATGTCATGCTTACCTCCTATATATTCATTTAAAAACAAAGCAAGCACGACCTTACCACTCTTTTGAAACTTCTTGATGTATGAATCCTCCAACCATTCTACAATATTTTCGTGATATGGGTCATAATGGCATAGAAGAATGTAAGTAAGTTTGGAAAACTTGTCAATATTATGGGGACCTGACATAACCATCAACCAAGGATGAAGTGCCCCATCCTCCTGACAATTCTCTAAGTGTTCATCAATTTCTTCATATGGAGGACCTAAAAAAATCATGTCATGCTTGCCTCCAAGATATTTAGGTAGAAACTAAGCAAGCACAACTTTATCTTTATTATGAATATTTTTTAGATATGAATCCTCAAGCCATTCTAAAATCTTGTCATAAAAATTAGGATGCAAACTATGACTTCAACGAACTAGATCTGTCAATGGGGAACACATCATAAGAGGATTCATGACATCAATTAGATTACTGGTTTGAACACTTCCTTTGATGAGATGGAATGTTTCAAAATGTGAAGCATAATCATTAAAATTCGAACTAACCAAAGAATGAACATGCAATGTAGAATATTTGAACTCCATAAGAATGAGCGCATTGTCTTTTTCAAAAATAAATCGTGTAAAATCATCTTGCAACATGTATTTTTTCCATGCGAGTGATGAAAGTGAAAGAGCGTCAAATCCGACTTCATAAATGTTATGTTCGAAATTAATTTCACTAAATCTTGGCATATCAAAAAGATCTGATTGCGATGGAAAATAGTAAGATATTGTGGGTAAAGTATCATGTCCACCAGAATCTAAGAAGAGATCGGGATATAAAGAGTAAAAGGAATAAAAAATGAGCACATGAAAAGATTCTCTTGAGCTATGATATTTAAGAATGGTATTCTCAAGACATTCGTCTTCACTTTCCTTAATACTTTGACTCTGTTTTGGTGATAAATCCTTCACCATAATACGATCATCTAAATTTGTCTATTGTATGATAGACAATTCAAAACTTTCATGACAAACATCTAATCTTTTCCGTGGATAAGGTATGATTTGTGGATGAAGGTTTAAGGTTTCTTCTTCAAATTGCAGACTTATATCTCTAATCAGTTTCATGGGAATGTTAGAATGCTTAAGATCATTTTCATCACCTAAGTGTTATTCAATAACTGAATTTAAGTACTGATTAGAGCAAGAGTTAGAAGAATATGGACATTCACCTTGACCCGACATCAAATATTCTTCCACGATAGTCGAGGACTGGATATACAATGATTGAGAGTAAAAACCAGTTTGATTGCTAGTAAGAACCTTTTCAATAGATTTTACCTTCCTTGCTTGTTCAAAATTTTCGGATGGATTCCTCTCATCCTACAAACAAAATTATTCTCGCAATTGAGTGATAGGATTTGTAACTGATTCATCATTCGCGATTGAAAATGGTTGGATGAAAGGGGCGCAAACATCAGAGAGGATATTTAGTACAAAAAACATGTCATCAAGATGAAATTTACAGAGAACATGATGGATGCTTGTTAAAAGGACTTCTGGAGATGAATCGTCATTGATTAGTAGAGCCTGAAATTCTTCACATAATCGATTGTAATCATAGATTTCAAAAGCATCTAAAAATTCCTCTACAAATTGAAACCAATCAATAATGTGATATGCTGGAAAAGACTCAAACCAATGTTTAATCTGAACCCTGAAATTAAAAGCGAACAATCTGCATAAAACCTTTAAATCATAAATATCATGCTTGATGCATTTACACCAAAACTTGTTAAGATGGTCTTTTGCATATACATTTCCCCCACCATCAAAGGTGAGTTTGGAAAAGTGAGAGACTATCTTGTTGGGAATATTAGATAATGAGAAGTGGAAAGCATGTTCCAACACAATGATTTGGGGAGCCATGGGAAATGAAACAAAGACTCCTGCAAGGCCATATTGTCAGTATGGCATGCCTTCTAGTGCATTTCAATATGATACAAAAGAAGAATTTATAAATCTGGAATTATGACAGGTTGAGGGGTAAAACATTTAATCATTAAATTTACCTCTACCCTCCTTCTAGCGCCATTTGTTGATGGGCGTTTGTGACACACCGTCAATGAGAAGGGAAGATCCGGTCCGGGGTTGTCTAGTTAACCCAAGTCGTTTAGAATAACCTACCCTGATGGGTTTTGTGGCTCCGTTAGCCAATGCAAATACTAAAGTAACTAAGAGAGGTAAAATTGTCTAACTATATAATCTTATTATGTATGTTGAACTGAAAATCCTATATGTTAATATATATAGAAATACCTAGCATACAGTCGTATTATATATGGTATGTATGTACAGATATAAGGTTTTGAATAAAGTCTTGTGAAAATGATAGTTTAATTACTAAATCAAAGTTTAAATAAGATGTAAGACTAAGGAAATTATTCTTTTACAGTAAGTAGCAAACAACGAAATGAATGAATAAGATTTAAAATGATATAACTGTAATGAACAAAGCATTAAAGTTTCGATGATTTAATCGTTATTCATTCGTACAGTAAATAAATCAAATAAAAGAAAAACTAACTAACCTGATGTTGATCAACGACAAAGAAAGAGCACTGAGCTATTTTGTCTTTCTATGTAATGTAAGCTCCACTTAACCTGTTGCCAAATAGAAATCTATGGCAATAAGTAAAGAATGATATTTCCCGAGATAACTCAAGGAATTTTATATTTCCAAAAGTAAAACAGAAAGACAAATGTATCTTTTTCATGTGGCTTTATATTATTCAAAAGCTGAAGATGAAATCAACTCCAATCTCCGACAAATGATATAATCAAAATCTAACATTAAACGTAAACTCAAAATGTACATACATTTGATTAGCCACATAGATTATGATCACCAAAATAATGGACTATGCAAGAGATAAGCACAGCATGAACGCATAAGTGTTGAATAGACTAAAGCTAATTCATAACATATATGTTTTCATGCCCAAAAATTATATAAAAGGCAATAATCACATTGTACGGTTTACATAAGGACTAAAGCCAAAAAGCAAACCGCATTTCATATATTTCTCAAAAAGATAAGTCCATCTTCAGGTCCAAAAGAATGCCCTTGTCTTTGGGCAAGCACCAATATTTAAACTAATTCCATGATATGTTTCTCATATCTTCTAAGATAGAGATAGATCCATGCTTAATAAAGTCTTTTCCAAAAAAAAACTAAAATATAGGTATGTTTTAACAACCATTCAAAAATAGTTACACAATTAAAATATTCTTGAAACTGTTTTTAAAGAGAAACTTGCAAATTTGGAGCATCTCCAACGATTTACTTGTCCCATCAACCTTTGCAAATCGATCCTCTTCACACATGAGAAAAAAAATGAAATTTAATTTAGAAAAAACAATCTAATAAACTAATTAAAGACAAGCTACAGAATCTACGATTATGTAGCTAGTCAAATAAAACAAAAACAGAACAAATTATGTTATAACAGAGCAATCCAAATGTTGATTCTAAGAAATTTGTTTACCAATTATCATAAGTTGAAATGAATTATTTTTAGCTAAATCGAAACAACCATGCAATGAGTCAATGCTTTAATATAGAAAAACAATAAAAATAACTAAAACTAATTACCTAAATCAAATGTTTGAAAATGAAGACTCGTGAATTTCTGAGCATTAACATTTGTACACCTTTAAATAAAGGCATCACCAGATTTCCTGGCTTTTTGTTTTCCCAAGAAATTCTTTGCTCAGACCTCAACCTCTAATTATCTCTTTCAAGCTCTTGATTTTGTCTCATTATCTAGTTAAGGCACATTTACAAATATGGGACATCTGCATAACCTTTGTGTCCATGACCGACAACCATTGCAATTTCCAAGACCTGAATATGTTTTAGGATACTATTTATTCCTATCAGAGGGGTTTTAATCCTCGGGGTAGGGCCAATAACTGCCAGGCTTTCAAATCTATAGAGAGAAGAGGAGGAAAGGATTTCCTCAAACAAAACAGATTTTCTAAGAAATTGCTCTTTAGAAAATGAGGCATATCTCTGAAATCGCTTTGTTTCTGAAGAAAATTCCCACGAGAAAAGTAAATGACCCCATTTTGGAGATGGGTTTTTAACGTTTTTTTTTTAAAAGATTCATTGTTTTCCTAGAATCCATCCGAAAAAATCATCTCTCAATTATGGCACGGATTTGAATTTCGTTATGTTATTGTGGGTAAGTAAATGACCCCGTTTTGGAGATGGGGTTTTAACGGGTTTTTCAAAAGCTTCACCGTTTGCCCAAAATCCATCCCACAAAATAATTTCTCAATTATGGCACGACTTTGAACTCCGTGATGCTATTGTGGGTAAGTAAAGCCTGAGGGCCATCCGGTTCTTCCTTACTACAGGAGCCATAGTTTCAAAGGTAAACCAAGAGGCAAAGAAAAATTATTCATGAAGGGGAAAACTTTGTGACACCAATAGATCAAACCAATAAACATTGAATGAGGTTGGGTGAACGTACCTGATGTCAAGAACAAATTCGAAGGTCTGGGAGTATTCTCCCATTATCTCCCACTCCAAGAATTGATTATTTCCTGTAAGCAAGAGGACAAGGAGATCGAATGGCAAGAAACCCATGTAACCCTCGCAACTTGCCACGAACTAACAACCCAATTCTGAGGAGATTAACACACATAGTGTAATGATTTGTTTTGATGGTGGACAAGTCAGGGTATAGGAGGTTTACATCATTAACCATTAAATTGTGATACAACATTAAATTGTGATACGACATATGTAAGCGTTGAAGGGTCATATCGAAAAGGTTAAGAGAGGTGAGGTTTAAAACTTGTCTCCAATTCATTTGTTACACATATTAAACAAGGTTTCAATGCATACATTAACACATGGATTCTTTTAAACGAAAAACCCATATCCTTTTTAAGATCAAGCTATGTTCCTAGGAGGAGGTCCATACATAGTCTAACGATATAATTCATGGTCCTTTAATTAGAAACAAGTCTTCCATCTAGATATAGACTAATTGAAGCAAGAAAACAAAAGTTACAAACTAATACAAAGGGAAAAGATTACGAGATTTTGGTTGAATGTTTGCACAAGATAAAGGTCTCAATTTCATGCTTTGCAGTCATGAAATTGAAAAGCGAAAGCAATCAACAAATCACACGATCATGTTCTTGTAATAATAAAATCCAAATTCAACAATCACACCTTCACAAAAGAGACCCAGTCAATCTGATGCAAATAGATCTGTTGGACAACAAGTTTAAGGAGTGATTTTGTGTTTCAAAGGGCAATGAAAACAAAATGTTAGTTGGGCAACCAACACAAATTTAATCATTTTCCTAGGGAATCCACATCTATCTGACCTTCAAATACAAGAATATCAAATTTTACTTGTACCTTGAAAGGAGAGGTGCTTCCAAAGTGGTCACTTGATGAAAATGTGTATGTTGTTATCGACAGACATTGAAGGATGTGGGCAAAATTCTCCATCATTTTGTCCCTCTATCACATGAGAGTTTTCTCAAGCAACAAATTGATAACATCTTCTGCTCCGTCATTTTTATTTTCTTTTGCCATGGATGGTTTCTTGGGTGTGCGAGAGAGATTTTCCTCAAGAGAGACAAGCTCAAGACCCAACTCTTTATACTCAGACCTCATTGGGGACATGCACTGAAAAACAATCAAGAGCAGCCTGCTCTGATACCACTAATACGGATTATTTTCGGCACAAAATGAGAGTAGAGATGTAACACATAAATATACATAGATATTGAAAGAGAGCTACTAATATAACACACATATATCGAATATATAACAAGAGGCACATATATACAGTAATACATAATTTCTATTAATGAGGGAAATGTAAAAAACTATAGAAATACAGAGTGAAAGACTCGCTAGAATGGTGGCAGCTTATCTTTGAGAAGAGATGTGATGGCCACTCACATTCACAAGAAGATGATTGTTATGATGAGGCTCCAAAGGCATTTTTAACATAAAGAAAATCCAAAACCCTAACACCAGACGATGAAAAGCCAACAATTTTGTGGACCCCATTTTGGGTAGTTCGATGTATTAACTTCCCAGGGGCATAACTTTGACATATGATCTTCATTTGGGGCGCATGATAGCTCGTTGGAAAGGTATCGATGATGAGCTTCATTTTGGGGGCTCAATTAGAGTCTTTAGTTGTCATTGAGGTTCTCAATCACGAAAAAAACGTCGTTTAGGCCCTCAAAATGGCCCTGGAAGTTTAGGAACAAAAAAACTGCTAAAAATAGTAAATTGCTAACAAACTATTTTGAGCCAGTTGGAATAGGTGGGTGGCCACCGATATCCACATGGATCACAATTACTATTTATATTCTTGTTGTGCCACTTAGTGTTGTTGGATTTCATAATAGTCTTGGTGATAACTAGCATTCTTAACATGTGTGAGTAGTTGAAGTGGGTTTGTATAGGCCACATAGGTAGGAACATTCATGTTGTTGAGGTGGCCATGTGCAAGTCACTATAGTGGGTGTCCATAGGCCATTGAAGTGTGTACACATAAGCTAGAAATATGTGTGCATGGTGTTTTATGTGCCAAATATTGTAGCACCATTTCCTAGTGTCAGGTTTCATATATGAGTTGGAATTATTTGATGCCATATGTTTCTTCCYAGGTTTYTGTTGGTCACACACCAAACTGACAAATGGATTGGAGTCATTTTTTGGTTGTGCCAAACCTTTGTCTTTTTGTAGGTCATATGTTCTTCCACTACAAATTTTATTTAAACTTTATCACAAAGTGATATACTTTTTCAAGAGTGTTTAAATAGAAGTATTCCATCTCTTACTATAGATAAGGATTAATACCACTTAATATTTCAAGGCTTTGTGATTCTATGACTCTGTAATGCACAATTTTTCCATGATTTGATAGAAATCATTAGTATAGCTTTGGAAAATTTGGTTTGTATATTGGTGAACTGTTAGTCAGTATTTATGCAGTTTCTCGTAACACTCAAGAGGATAAAAATTTTCCTGAAGGTATTCCCATGTATCAATGGGGTGTTTGTTGTTTGTGATAAGTTGTTCATTGAGGTTCTCTAACCAAAACTACACTATAGTGGATATCTTCAACGTGGAAATGTTAACTTTATCATTGTCTACAAGATCATCCATGATGAATAATTACTCAAATTATCGAGTCCAAAAATCTATTATGTCTTCGTCGACCTTTCCCTTGAGGCTAGGAATGTCAAGGTTCCTTGGAATTTGAAGGGAATGTCTCCACCAAGGGGAAATTTAGAACCAATACTAGAGAATCCTTATATACTCGTGATCTTCAAAATTTTTAGGAACACTTTCATAATGTCTCTTATGTATTAGTTGAGGACATCCTCAATAAGTTATTCCATCAAAGAGATTGTGATGGTGTCTCCCAATGCAATCGTGATACTCTTTTGTGTTGGGTATGTGTTATATTCTTTGCATGTGTGTGTGTGGGTGCGTCAGATTCGACAACTGCGTTTTTTGTTATTTTTAGCGGTTTTCTAAATTAATCCTGGATCAAGGGATTAGGGTTTTGGTATCTACGGAATACCTAAAAACATTGTATATATTGTATGGTGAATGGTGAAATTCGATATGATGAATATAAGAAAGGTTTTCCCTGGTTGAGGGTTTCCGGTATAAATCTATGTGTACTATGTGTATCAGCCATTAATTAATTTATGTTTTTCTTAAGAATCTATATGCATTGCTTTACTTCACAGGTTTAAAACTTACATGTGGTATCAGAGCTCGTTTTTGGCTTTAGACGGACGCCTTTGTTGTTGAGGGTTTGGCTCGGTCTTGATAGATCAAGTTTATCTTGGGTCTGTGATAAACCTAGGTTTAGTGGGAGCTTTTGCAGTGGATATTTGAGTGTAGAAAGAGGAATGGCGAGCTCTTCTAGAATCGAGATAGAGAAGTTCAACGATAAAAACTTTGAGCTATGGAAGCTCAAGATGGAGGACCTTCTTGTAGACAAAGAACAATGGATCACTGTGGATCATGGTACACAGCCTAATGGTACACCATCTACTAGCACACTGGCTACTGGTACACAACCTACTAGTACACAAACTACTAGTACACCACCTACTGGTATGTCGAAGGAATATTTGGAGAAGTTGGACAGAAGAGCAAGGAGTACTATTCGACTCTGCCTGGCAGATTCGGTGTTGTTGAATGTCTCAAGAGAATCTACAGCCAAGGAACTATGGGATAAGTTGGGGAATTTGTATCAATCAAAGTCCCTGGTAAACAAGTTGTTTCTTCAAAAGAAGTTGTATCATCTTAGGATGGAAGATGGAGATTTTGTGACAGAACATCTAAATGCCTTTAATACTCTAGTAAGTCAACTTGTCTCTGTTAATATTACGATTGCAGAAGAAGATAGTGTATTACTTTGTTATGTTCTTTGTCAGACTCTTGGGATAATCTGGTTGTAGCAATAGGTAGTACCACTCAATCTACATTGAAGTATGAGGATGTAGTTGCATCCTTGTTATCTGAAGAGATGAGGTGGAAAAGCATGGATGGTCATAGCACAGATGCTTTATTTGTAAGAGGTCATACCCAAGACAGGAATCCTGGTAAGTCTTCAGGGGGGAGACCTAAATCTACAAGTAGATCTAAGTCTCTAGGAAAATCTTTGAGGAAATGTTGGAAGTGTGGTAAAACAGGGCATTATAAGAAAGATTGCAAGTCTAATAAGGTTGATAAACCAAAGGGGCCTGATAATACCTCTTCCACATAGGCGAAAACCTCCACTAAAGAAGGAGGTGATGTTTACATGGCATCTACAGGTACACATGCATATCGTGATGTATGGTTGATCGACTCAGGTGCGTGATACCATATGACCCCTCACAGGGAGTGGTTCTATGAATATGAAAAATACGATGGTGGTGATGTATTCCTAGGAGATGACTCGACAACCAAAATCATGGGATGTGGAAGGATTAAGTTGCTACTAAAATATGGAAGGATTAGAACTCTCCCTGGGGTTCTTCACATTCCAAAACTAGCCAGGAGCCTAATATCTGTAAGCAAGTTGGATGATGTAGGAGTGAATACTGTATTTGGAAAGAACACTTGCAAGATGGTACGAGGAGCAATGGTGTTAATGAGGGGAGTTCGGTGTGAGACTTTGTACAAGTTGTTGGGAAGCACTTATACTAATGGGTGTAACAATTCTATTGTCCCTGAGCAGAGAAATGAAGGAGACAAGACCAATACTATCCCAGAAAAGAAGACCATGTTGTGGCATCAAAGATTGGGGCATATTAGACAAAAGGGCCTTCGAACACTACACAGTAAAGGTATGGTTGAAGGCATGTCTAATTACACTTTGGATTTTGATTTCTATGAACATTGCATATATGGTAAACAAAATCGAGTAAGATTCCCATTTGGTGCTACAAGAGCAAAGGGGATCTTAGAGTTGATACACAGTGATGTGTTTGGACCTGTTCCTATTCCATCCCTAGGTAAATCTGTGTATTATGTTTCATTCATAGATGATTTCTCAAGCAACACATGGAATTATTTTCTTAGAAAGAAATATGACATATTTGATAAATTTAAAGAGTTTAAGGCCCTGGTAGAAAATCAGACAGAAAATAAAATAAAGGTATCGAGAACAGATAATGGTGGAGAATTATGTGGAAATGAATTCGAAGAATTCTGTAAAGAAGTGTGGTATAGCAAGGCAAAAGACTAATCCATACACTCCTCAACAGAATGGGGTTGCAGAAAGGATGAACATGACACCGATGGAAAAAGCAAGGAGCATGCTCGATGGTGCCGAGTTAGGACAAGAATTATGGGCAGAGGCAGTGGGTACAACATGTTACCTGGTCAATCGATCTCCTTCATCAGCGTTGGATGATAAAACTCCACATGAGGTATGGAATGAAATGAAACCTTCTCTTCAACATCTTAGAGTGTTTGGCTGTGATGCTTATGTACATGTCCAAAGGAAAATAGGAGTAAGCTGGAAAATAAAGCTGAAAAGTGTATCTTTATTGGTTATAAAGATGGTGTGAAAGGTTATAAGCTTTGGAACCCATAAACTAAGAAGATTGTTTACAGTCGGGATTTTTTTTTAGAGAGGTAAAAGATGTGTCCAAACAAGAATTACTACCAAGGAAAGACGCACCTGAGAAAATAGAGCTAGAGTTGGATGATGCAAAATCCGAATCATTTGAAGAAGATGAAGCAGAGGAAGAAGAAGAACCTCATACCCCTAGTATTGAGGAGAACAATGAGAGAAAGAAGGAAACTAGAAAGGTATAGTCCACCTGATTTATGTTCCAATTTTTCTTTATCTATTACTGATGATGATCCCAGAACTTTCAGGGAAGCAATGAATTCATAGGATAATAAACTATGGAAGAAGGCCATGGTTGAACAAATGGATGCCTTGGATAAGAATGAGGCATGGGATATAGTTGAGTTGCCAGCTAGAAGAAAATTTGTTGGTAGCAAATGGTTGTTTAAGAAGAAGTTTAATGCAGAAGGAAAAGTGGAGAAATACAAAGCTCAGTTAATAGCAGAAGGTTATTCCTAGGTAGAGGGAATTGACTTTGGTGAGATTTTTTCTCCTGTTGCTAAGTTAACTTCTATTAGATTTCTTTTATCTATTGTTGTTGCTTTTGATCTTGAAGTGGAACAGATGGATGTGAAGACAACATTCCTACATGGGGATCTGGAAGAAGAAATCTACATGAAGTAGCCAAAAGGCTTTGTAGTGAAGGGAAAGAAAGAGTTGGTCTGTAAGCTAAAGAAGTCACTATATGGTCTGAAGCAATCACCTAGGATGTGGTACCAAAATGTTGACACATACATCATTGGATTGGGATTTGTGAGAAGCAGGGTTGATCACTGTGTATATTCCAAGAAGGTTGGTAATCAGTTCAATTATGTAGTGTTGTATGTTGATGACACATTGTTGGTAGGAAATAACAAGGATGTTATCAAGGAGGTGAAATCGTAGCTATCCTCAAAATTTGACATGAAGAATCTCGGTGCTGCTAACTTCATTCTGGGAATGGAAATTAAAAGAGATCGTATATGTTGAGACGATATTGCAGAGGTTTAATATGCATGGAAGTAAACCGGTCAAGGTTCCTATCCCTATAGGTGTAAAGTTATATGTAGATCAGTGTCCCAAGACACAAGAAGATGAAGAGGACATGTCCCATGTTCTATATGCCAGTGTAGTTGGTAGTTTGATGTATGCAATGGTTTGTACTAGACAAGACATTGCAGATGCAGTGGGATTTTTGAGCAGGTATATGTCAAAAGCAAGGAAGGAGCATTGGACAACAATAAAGAGGGTCTTCAGGTATTTGCGTAGCACTACCAAGGAAGACCAATATTGCACAGAGTGGTGGACATACATGGCTTTGTTGATGCAGACTGGGCTGGAGTTCTGGATCGCAGAAGATCTACAAGTGGTATGTGTTTAACCTATTTAGAAAAGCAATCAATTGGATGAGCAAAAGACAGGTTGTAGTGGCACTCTCAACTACAGAAGTTGAATACATGGAAACCACTCATGCAAGCAAGGAAGTAGTATGGTTACAGAGATTGTGTTCAGGTATTGGGTTGGTACAACAAGCAGTGAGATTAGATTGTGACAGTCATAGTGCAATCTTCATGGCAAAGAACCCAGCTTATCATTCGAAGACAAAGCAGATTGATGTTCAGTATCACTTTGTGAGAGACACGGTTGAGGAAAAGAAGGTGTTGCTGGAAAAGGTTGACACTTTGAAGAATGTTGTAGATGCATTGACAATGTCTGTGAGCACATAAAAGTTCTCCTGGTGTAGAGTAACAATGGGCATTGTTGCCCTAGATTGTTGACTGTATACTCCTGTGGACCCCTAGATGCAAAGAAAACAACAAGTGGGAGAATGTTGGGTATGTGTTATATTCTTTGCATGTGTGTGTGTGGGTGCATCAGATTCGACAACTGCATCTTTTGCTATTTTTAGCGGTTTTCTAAATTAATACCGGATTAAGGGATTAGGGTTTTGGTATCTACGAAATACCTAAAAACATTGTATATATTGTATGGTGAATGGTGAAATTCGATATAATAAATATAAGAAAGGTTTTCCCTGGTTTAGGGTTTTCGGTATAAATCTTTGTGTACTATGTGTATGAGCCATTGATTAATTTCTATTTTTCTTAAGAATCTATATGCATTGTTTTACTTCACAGGTTTAAAACTTACATTTTGCATTCTTGTAGCTAGAATATTAGAAATAGAAAAGAGCTAAAGAAAATGATGATATTCAAAATGGGCATTAATGTGCATAAAAAGAAGGAATAACTGACATGCCAACTACATTGCTTGTAGTTTCCAACTATGATATCAATTATTTGATTCTAGGATGTAAATCAAAAAATAAATTAAACAAAATACACTAATTAAGTTATGGGCATGAAAGCATCACAAAAAATGAGGTAAATAATGAGTACAAAAGGGAAATTAGAGCATAAGAATGCATTTATTATTTGTTATTACTGTGAATTCTCTATGAAGGGGAGCATTAGCAAGAAAGGAGAATGCTTTATATTCCTCTAATGATTTGTATGATATATCTATACATAAAAATATATTTCAACTTCAAGAATGTATGTTCAATTGAAAAATGTGGTTCAATTTTATCATTTTCATTGATTGTTTGCCTTGTTGATGCACTATATAGTGTTGTTGGCTTCCATAATAATCATGGCAATGGATGGTGTTGATGTACATAGGACATTGAGTTGGGTGTGCACAAGTACTAGAGTGGGAGTGCATAGGATGTTTTAGTGGGCACGTGAATGTCATTGAAAGGGACATGCACATGCTATTGAAGTGTCACAAATAGGTTACTACTTGGCATGCATGGTGTTTTATTTTCCAAATGTTGTCAAGGATTCAAGTAACTTCCCATAAACCCCACACATTAGAGGAAATTGGAGGGTACCAAGGGAACTACCCCTTGGACACTTTCATGGGATTGTGTGCCTAAGTGTTGGGGCATAAGGCTTGGCCTAATTAGAGGATATAGGCATAGAGGATACACACTCTTTGGCATGTATTGGTATGGGAAAAATCTCATGGGTGGATAGTAATATCTCCCTAGGATCTGCCTACTGATCCTAAAGAGATAGCGGGGCTAGACTTTTAATGGTTTCCCTAGATCTAAACAAGCAATTCCTTTTTACACGAAGAAGGGAAAGAATGGCATACCTTACTTCTGAAGGTTGTCCTCGTATGTCTTGGTTGTTGCAGATATTGAGTTCCAACTCTAGTCTCTGCAGCTTTCTCCCTACACACAAGCAACACAAGAACACCAATCTAGTTTTTCTCCTAGTGTTAAAAATTGTTAATCTAATTCATTTCTAAATTGATCTATTCATTACAAGACCAGATCTAAACATTCATGAAAATAACACAAATATTTATGGGGAAAACCAATTATCTATTATCTCAAAATTCAAAGAATACATCAAACATCATACCTTTAGTGTAGATGCATCCTCTTTGGCCCCTTCCTCCTTACTCCTCTTTAACTTCTTAATCAAACTAGGCAATCTTATCGTGGCTATTGTGGAATGGAGAGGATCCTATGTATTTGGACAACATAAATCTACAAATGATTCTTCCTCCTCATGCTCAAGA
>JASDQU010817754.1:45978-55984 GCA_032191745.1 Picea mariana
GCAGGAGAATGATGAAAGGTTGTCAGTGGAAAAGGAAGATTACCAGACAGGACTGCAGAATTTCATCATGCAATTCTAGAAACAATATAATCTTCGAAACAAAAAGGTTCCTGCAAATCCTCCAAAGGGATATCCTACCAAGGAATATCAAAATAATACACCTTCTTCGAGTCAGTCTAAAAAGAAATCTATTGTAAAGGATGTTGTGGAGAAAGGAAAGCATAAGCAAGAGCCTCCAAAGAAAGTACCTGAACCAAGAAAGGAGATAGTCATCAAAGAGGTAGAAAAAACCTCATCTTCATTTAACTTTGAAAGTGATATGGCCAAAATTAAAATGTATGTTCCATTCAATGAGATGATAAAGAATAATGAATATAGAAATCAGATCATTAAGATTCCCAAGATGGAAGAAACTTATGATACTTTAAATATACAAGATGATAATCTTGCCATCTTGTTTGTCCCACGTGTAGAGGAGAGTGGTGATGTTGATGAGGTCCCTCCTTTCTATGTTAGTCTGAATATTCATGATATGAATTTGCATAATGCTATGTTGGATTCAGGAGCATCCCATAAACTAATTCCCAAGGTGTTCATGGACCAATTGGGTCTAGACATTACAAGGCCTTACAAATACATTTTCTCCTTTGATTCAAGGAAGGCGAAGTTCTTGGGCTTAATCAAAGATTTGGTGTTATCTTTGTCTCAAAATCCAACAAAAAATATGGTCATGGATGTGGTGGTTGTTGATATCCCTCTTAAATTTGGCATGACATTATCTAGGTCATGGGTTGCAAAGTTGAAAGGGACTTTGCAACTATATATGTCATACACCATTATCCCTGTTTTTGGTCAAGATAGGAGGTTATACAGGGAATTTTTTCTCAAGTACATGGTCAGTAAAAAATCCCAGCCAAACAACCATCCCATATACTCTATGGAGACTGAGATTGGTTGCTCCATTTTATTTAATGATTCAAGTTTTGAAGAGAAGGTTCGAAAGACTGATATTACTGCCAAGGAAAAATCTGATCATCAAACTGAGGAAATTCCAGAACAACTAAACAATATAGAGAATGAGATGTGGAATATGAGCTTTGATGGAGTTGTTATAAGAGAAGGAGCAGGAGCTGGTGTGTGGATTAACCCCCCTAGATTAGCCACAAAACTTTGTTCTTACAAGATGGCTTTTGAGTGCACAAATAATATGGCTGAATATGAGGCAGTAGTGTTGGGATTGAAGACTTTGAAAGAGATGGGTTCTAGGAGGACAGTTGTACATGGAGATTCTGAGTTGATTATAAATAAGGTAAAGGGTATACATCAAGCTAAGCATCCCAGATTAAAATCATATAGGAATATAGTGCTTGATATTCTTGAAGGATTTTCATAATATAGTCTCTCAGTGATTCCAAGGGGTCAGAATCAAATTATTTATGCTCTAGCTACTTCAGCCTCAGTTTTCAAAATTCCATTTTTTCCTAACAGAGGATATGAGATTGAGGTCAAGCACAGGCCAACAGTACCTGATAACATTAAGTACTGGCAAGTTTTCGAAGATGACAAACAAGTAGAAAGTTCCCTTAAGATGGATGGCGAATTTGCAAATCTGAATATTGATGAGGAGTATTGTTGTGAAGAAGAAGATTCAGCTATGTTCGCAAATGATGGCTATTTCAAGAATCGTATTGCTGGTAAGGATATAATGCAGCTAAAAAACAACATCTTTCCCAAAGGCCTGGTCCCATTAGAAAAAATCTTTGACAATAATGATGTGGCCAGGAGTCCTAAAATTAATGCAAATGATGGAGATGTCGAAGATTGCAACATTGAGACTCAGGAAGATCCCAATATCATCAAGATATCCAAAACACTTAGCCCAGAGGTCAAGCAAAGGTATATCAGTTTAATGAAATAATTTCATGATGTTTTTGCATGGAGTTATGAAGATCTAAAGTTTTATGATACTAAAGTGATTCAACATGTGATTCCAATCAAGGAGTATCATAAACCTTTCAAGAATAAATTAAGAAGAATTAACCCTTTGTTTCTACCCTTGATTGAAAAGGAGATAAAAAATATTTTTGAAGCCAATATCATAGTGTCTTTGAGATTTTCTAAGTGGGTGGAAAATTTGGTACCTGTTAGAAATAAAAGTGGAGAGATCAAATTATATGTGGACTTTCGGAATCTGAACAGGTTATCTCTCAAGGACAATTACCCATTGCCCAATATGGATCACATTCTGCAAAAGGTGGTTGGTTCTCAAAAAATATCAATGTTGTATGGCTTCTCTGGGTATAACCAAACCATGGTACAACCTGATGATCAGTAAAAGACAGCCTTTACAACACCATGGGGCACCTTCACGTATGCCAAAATGTCTTTTGGGCTCATGAATGCAGGAGAAAATTTCCAAAGGGATATGGATATAGCTTTTGTTGATGAGAAAGATAAATTTATTGTTATTTACTTAGATGATATCATTGTATATTCAATTTATGATGAAGAAAATCTTAAACATCTAAGGAGGAATTTTCATAAATGTAGGAAGTTTGGAATTTCATTGAGCCCAAAGAAGTATAATTTTGGCATGGAAGAGGGAAATTTGCTTGGTCACATTATTTCAAAGGAGGGAATAAAGATAGATCCTAGCAGAGTTGAAGGAATCCTTAAAATTGGCACACCTAGAAGAAAGAAAGAAGTACAATCTTTCCTGGGGAAAGTAAACTTTCTGAGACGGTTCATTCCTAATCTGGCTGAAATCATAAAGTATATCACTAACGTGCTTAGGAAAAGAAGTGAGATAAAGTGGACCCTTGAAACTAGAAAGTCTTTTGAAGATATTAAAGTGAAATTGACCAAATCCCTAGTGTTGCCCAACCCCAATTTTGCAAAAGACTTTATATTATTTTATTTTACCTCAGAGCACACCATTGCTGGTATTTTATTACAAAAATATGAACAGAACTTTGAGAGGCCTATATCATACTATAGCAGGGCATTGAGGGATTCCCCATTAAAGTATGATATCATGGAAAAGCAGGCTTATGCACTGGTCAATGCCCTAAAGGAATTTAGAGTTTATATCTTGCATTCCCATACCGTTGTTTATGTTCCCAGCAGTTCTGTGAAGGAAATTTTAACTCAGCCTAATCTTGAGGGAAAAAGGGGCAAGTGGATAGTTGTGTTGTTGGAGTATGACCTTGAGATCAAACCTACAAATTTGATCAAGGGGTAGGGACTTTCAAATATGATAGCATAGACAAATTGAGATCTCTTGGGAATTAATTTCATTGTTGATTTATCGGCAAATTCAGAAGAAGAAAAGGTCCCTCAGGTATCCCAAAAATTCCTTGACTCCCCATGGTATGATGACATTATTTATGTGTTGAGAAATTTGCATCATCCTCCTAAATTGATCAAAACCAAGGCCAGGTTTTTGAAGCTAAAAGAAACAAAGTTTTGTATTCTAAATAAATCTCTGTATTGGAAAGATCCAGGAGGAATCTTGTTGGGTTGTTTGTTGTAGGAAGAAGTAGAAAAAACCATCAGAGAGTTTCATAAAGGTGATTGTGGAGGAAACCATTATTGGAAAACTTAAACAAGATACTGAGGGATGGGTTCTATTGGCCTAGCATTTTTTCTGATGTTTACAAAGAAGTGTCAAGCTATCACGAATGCCAAATTTTTTATGGAAAGAGAAAACTGCAGCCTTTTCCCTTGAAGCCTATCTCTATTGAAGCACCTTTTAGACAATGGGGCCTTGATTTCATAGGATAAATTCATCCACAGTCCTCAGCTTAGCACAAGTGGATATTGATAGCCACAGATTACTTCACCAAGTGGATTAAAGCAGTCCCCAGTAGGCAAGCCACACATACTATTATCATTCAGTTTTTGGAAAATAATATTTTGTCTAGATTTGGTTGTCCAATTAAAATCATTACTGACAATGCAACATCATTCAAGTTCAAAAGGATGGAAAAAAATTGCAGTGATTACAATAAAATCTTGTCCATTCCATAGCTTATTACCCCCAAGGTAATGGGTTGGCTGAGTCATCCTATAAAAGTTTGACCAGAATTATCAAAAAACTGCTACAAGATAACAAAAAGGTGTGGCACAAGAAGATTATCCATGTGTTATGGGTTGAAAGGATCACTACTAAAAGGTCCATTTCCACTTCACCCTTCCATATTTTGTATGGCACAGAGGCGGTTTTTCCTAATTCATTAGGATTGTCAGTGATGAGATTGCTACAAGAGCAAGATGTTGAACCAAATGCCACTCAAAGGAGGAAAATTAACTAATCAATGTCCAGCAAACAAGAGAGAAAGCCTTCAACAAATCTCAACTACACCAAGACAGGATTTTGACAGGAATACTAAGGAAGACGATTTCAAAGTGGGGGATTTGGTGTTGAAATGGGATGCTAGAAATGAAGATAGAGGAAAGCATGGAAAATTCGACCATCTGTGGCTGAGACCTTTCAAAATTGTGGCATATCATGGAAATAATGCCTATCTGCTACAGGAACATAATGGAGATATCATTGGTGGGGGACCTATGAATGGAAGGTTTCTCAAGCAATATCTTGCTTAAATAAGTTTTCACCCTTTCCATTTCATTGTATATAACCATTTTTGTTTTTCAGTTGTAGCATTTGAAATCAAATCAGTAGAAAATTGAAGCCTAAGGTGAAGGCCCTAAGTTTATGCTAAGTATGATTGGAGTTATGTGAGAAAAATTTCGTAAATAAGCTTGTTGGTCAATCATTTTTCAGTTTGGGTTTTCAACAGTGTGTACATTCATATTGTAGTAGTGTATTTAGCGTTCAGTTTTTAGTTGAGAGAAGTTTACAAAGGTACACACATGTTTTGGGAGCAGCCCAATGGATCAGGCACCATGTCTAAGATTTCTTTCCTACCTCACTGGGAGGATATCATCCCCGTTGGAGTAAATGTTATCACATGCCAATTTGTATTAATTTTTCCAAAACATCTTGTCCTTGTGATATCTTCCCACTCATATTTTAAAATGTTTTCACCAGCTCTGTCAAGTTCCCATCACCTAAATCCTTCACTCGACTAACCATATAAATAATCATGTCCCCCATGTTAAGACCTAAGTCTGAAGCCCTACCCCTTCTCTCTATTTTCCACATACCTTCCCATAAATATTTCCTCTTAAAGTTGTTCAAGCCAGTTTCCCATTTGTTCAATGACTTGGTTTTCCTTATTGTCTTGCTTGACTAATTATTTTCATAGAGTTTTTATGTTTTTCTTGAATGGTAAACATATATCGTGATTTGGTTTAAATCTCTTGTCATCCTATTTGCCATTAATTGATCTTACGATAGATCGATCAAGTATGTTGTATGCACAGGGAACAACAATGAGAAAAAACGTAGCATTCAGAGAAGTCCATTTCGAGCTTGAAATGCAAGTAAGTAGACATGTTCAATTTTCAAAGGTGGATATCCCATGTACAATTCATATTAACGACTCTCGCACATTCAAAATTTCAAATTCTCGCAAGGCTTAATGACCAAACAAAAGTGTCGACTTGCTGAAATGATGCCACGTCACTCCAGGACTGTACCACTTCGGGAGTTTTCAATTCAAAGAAAACATAAACTCTTGAACGTTGAAGTCCCAAAGTGATGAGAGATTGCCACGTCAACCGAGAGAAATTTACGTTGGGAGATTTCCATGATTTACATCCCAAACTCCCAAAGTTTTGAACTCTCAAAATGATGAGAGACTACCACGTCAACCAGGAGAAAGTTACTTCGGGATATTTCCATGCTTTACATCTTGACTCCTGAACTCCCAAAGTCCCGAAGAAATGAGATACTACCACGTCAACCGGGATAAAGTTACTTCAGGATATTTCCATGCTTTACATCTTGAAGTCTCGAAGTCCCAAAGTGACGAGAGACTACCACGTCAACTGGGAGAAAGTTACTTCAGGAGATTTCCATGCTTTACATCCCGAAGTCCCAAAGTGTCGAAGTACTGAAAGGATGTCAAGTCGCCATGTCACTACGATCCCGTACTACTCCAGGAGACCTTCATACTTTACAATCCAAAACTCTCGAAGCCCGAAGTGTCGAAGCATGTGGCAGCCATCAGTTGAGACACGGGGCACATTCATTAGCCATGACACATGGAACTCATTTCTGGTCATTTGGTTGCGTCATTCGCCTATTTCCATGTGACATGTGTCACCCTTATTTCCATGACACGTCAGCACAATGACATCAGGTCACCATGTCAGATTCAGGAGATTGTCCTCCAGGAGGTATTCCTGCTTAGCATTCAAAGCTCCCAAACGGTAAAATTGGCGCCATCTCTAAACTTGGTTAAAAGGATTCTAGAGTTGGTAGACTAATAAAATTCAATGTGGTGCTAAAATAGCAGTATTACCCAGATCGCAGATTGCAACAAGATCAACGGACAAGAGCGATTACAGGGGTTGAAGTTGTGCAGGGTTTAATTTTGAAGAGCAGTCCCACAATTTAAATCATAGTTTTTTCTCTGGAGTACAGGCCAACACCAGGTGCATTAAGGAATAAAAATCATATTGCCTCAAACCACTTCCTCGCGCCCCCGCAAAACAGAAAAGTAAAAAGGGACTTTTAGTCATTTATTTTATTGGATTATTATTTGAACGTTGGACCGTTAGAACCTTGGCGCGACCATCGTCTTCCACCTGCAGCTCAACAGTACACCAATTGCACACCATTTCCGCTTGTTTCCAAGTATTTTCATCACGACCATGGATCCCATCATAAACTCAGTAGCAAGACAAGTGGCAAAGAAAGGGACCGAAATGCCAGGGAACCAGAATCTAGATCTCAAAATGATTTATTGCTTATCATTGCAATTCGTTTTAGAATTGAAAAGTTTCTTTATTATCATTGTAATCAATTTCAAACCAAAGGAACTCAACTTGTATAAATATTAGGAGTTTCAAATGTATTAGGGGTTGGCAGAATGCACATGCAGATGTCCTGAAATTTCCATGAAAATATTTTAATGGTGGTGGCCTACATTTCGTCTTCTTTCTTCGTATGTATTTCCTGTGTGCTTCAATTCCATTTTCATTGTGTTTTGTTTAAATTGGATAGTTAAAGGCCCAGAATTCATCTTGTGATGCTCTCGGCTAAAGAAAATTAAGTTGTGTTAAGTTCTTCCTAACTAAGTCAGAATTCATTTTATTTAATGCTCTGATGCAGTTATGTGTCTTTCCTTTCTTCTTACACTCTGAAAATTAAAATCTATAACTTAGATTCATCGCCTCATTTATCCCTTATCCTCTAGAGAGTTCAATCGACCAGTCATTGCTTCCATTTGTTTTCAGAAGTTTGACTCCATAGCCTCGGGTGTCCCTCCCCTTCCTTGCCAGCAAAATTATTAAAAAACCCTTCAAAGCAACAAAACCTAGCCATTGTTTGTTAAAGAAAACTCATTTGTTAAATACCAAGTGATCGGAGAGAGCCCTCTCTGAGATGAACAGGATAGTACCCAGCTATAAAGTTGGTTTGTAGGTTACCTCTATCATTTGTTTTATCAGCCGAACAAATTTACAGAGTGCTAACATACACTACTCTGAAATTTTGTCTACCATCGTATCGAACTCCGAATGAACTTTTAAACTCTGTCATCGATCCAAGGATGATCAAGGGCACAATCACTTACAGGATTCAAGACTTAAACAAGTATGAACGATTGTGATTTACAACCATTGATCCTTCCAGTGATCAGTGGTGATCCTTTACTTCATTGATTTGATCTGATGACATGTATATCAAGAAAAATCCATGGCCACAATTAATTTCTTGTCTTGATCCGATGACCATTGTTCCTCCTCATCCGCAAAGGGATTATTTTTCTAGTTTTTGACCTGCTCATGAAAAAAATTCAATTTTTCTCCTCCCGAATCAATGAGATTCAAATCACCATTAATTTTCGAATGTCACTCAACCCGATCTATATTCAATTAGGCTCATCGATCCTTCAATTTCTAAAATTAGGGTTCTGACATACGATTAACCCCAAAACCTGCAACGCAATTTTGCAGAGCCTGATCTAGACCTTAATCATTCAACGCGGGGATATCAATACAATAAAGGTGACATTCAACTTGATACTAACACAGAGAGACCAATAATACATATAATTTTATTAATGAATCTTTGTACATAAATTACACAAGACCTTTAGTCTTCCTAGCTTGGTTTTCATTTAGTTGGCCTCTTCCTCGCCTTAGGCAACACTTAGCCTCTTACACCCACCTCTAACTCTCCTCTCTTTGTATAACTTATACCACTCTCTACCCCTAGGCTTACAAAATTTAAAATGAAAGGATTTTGATACCATAATTTAGTTTATATCCTAAAATCTCTCAACCAAGGATCTCTCAGATCCACAATATCCTCAAGAAAACTACACCACTCACAACTTCTCGAGATCTACTAAACTACGACAGATTCGATCACTTATTAATCATCTCAAATCAACAAAGTATATTCTATGTAATTATTATAGAATCTAATAAAACATAGGAAAATACAATAATTTCAATCTTAGGAAGCCCACTCTCTTAGTAAAATCAAAGACCCCCTAGGTCTAGTCAAACAAGGTTGTTTTGGAGGCAAAAATGTTCCTGCATCAGACTCCCAAGGTTAAAAAATTTCATGATTTACTAATCATGAGTATTCAATTGCTTCAATCCTCCTTGATCCCATTGTTTTTGTTATCCTTATGCTATGATGGATAATCTCTTCACTGTTGTCCTCCATTTTCCTAGATCCCAAACTTTATCCTGTTGTTGATTACTTGTCTTGTTGTCTTCCTGCTGCCTTTTTGTTGTCTGCAACCTTCCAGGATCCATAATTTACTTTGTTGTTGTGCAAGATTTTTGTTTCCTTCGGTAAGTTGTACTAGCATGTTCTTCTTCTTCTTCTTCTTCTTCTGGTATTTCCACTTGGAAATATTCCGTAAATGATTCCATAACTCCTGATCAATGTCTAGTCTTACCTCTTGATGGTAATCGTTATTGCTACAATTTGTGTGCTGCAAATTTCCATTGAAAATTTGTATGGTCGTCACCTTCTCCTCGTCTTCACATCTCTGTCTGTCCTCAACTCCTTGAGAACACTTCTCACTAAATAAAAACTTATGAAAACAATATTGCATATCCTTAAGCTGCATGCTTAGTCTACATGATTGCTCAATCAAATTTTGTTCTTGAAATATATTAAAATGACAGATTTGTTGCAAACATTTTATAACTTTTTTCAAGGATTCCTCCATGATCGTACACCAATGATCTTCAACACCATCATCATCCACTATCATTTATCCTTTAGCTAGTTCCATACTTGCATCATTGTTGTCTTTCATAGACCAATTTAAGATTCTATGTACTTCATTATCTGAAGTATCTCCAAGCCAAATCATTGTTCTCTATGCATATTCATCATCTGCATATTTTGAATATGCATAGCTTACTATTTTACAGCTTTCAAGAGATAATGCTATCTCTTCCTCAGACATGAAATAATTATGAATATATCTCTCTCTTATGCCTTCATGAGGCAATTATTCATTTCCTTTTTCCTTAATGAAAACTTCTGTTGGCTACCTTTCTTCATAACCTGTAAGTCCTACAAACATACAAAAGTCATTAGTTTTTAAAACATGATACTTCTTAGGCTCTTTAGATGCCTCTAGCATCCTCTCCTTATCCAATCTCTCCATGAGGTATGTGCTATGAATCTCATATTCCTTCCCAAGCATCACTCCCTTCTCTTTTTCACAAAAGTGAACTGTTGGTCCTATTTTCAAGGACTTCTTATACTTAGCTTCTCTTAGCTCTTCTTCTCTGATCTAAGCATCCAATATGCACTTCATCTTTACCTGAAACATATGACATTTCACCTTTCTCTTCCTTAGTATCCAACCATATCTCTAGTCTTCCTCACTTTCCTATAGTA